>JAHPZR010047928.1:0-22537 GCA_019787425.1 Platygyra sinensis
ATCTGAGACCCCAAAGGTCTGGTGTAATTAATTATGCAATAATTAACTTCTTTGATCCTTGATCAAAACATTACTAGTGGCATCTAATTATAGCTTGCCTTTTAGTAACCTCATAGTGTATAATTCAAATATACTTCAGCCTTAAGGCCTGCTGCTCCTGGGAGGAGGAGAGGAAAAATAGCTTCTGCCATTGGTACAATGAAATGAATTTGGCATTCCACTCCATTTAATGTAAGTTTGCTATCAGTAAACCTTTATTTACCGAGGGTAATCCTTTCAGAATACTGAAAAGTATATCTGTTATCAATAGGAGCCCTCATTAAACTAATATACAATTATGATAAATCTTAAAAACACAAATAAATAATAAGACTACTAAATAATAATGAGTTAATAAAAATATAGTGTAATAACCTTATTCAACCACATTTTGATTATTTGCAATGTAGTGTGGGGAAACTGTAACAAGGGCCTTTCTAAAAACTGCAAAGGCTTAAAAATTGTGTAGCTTGCATCTGTATGTCTGGGGGCTGTGATAGTAATTAAAATGACTTGTTTTGGGGTGCTTGGGTGGCAAAGTCTCTACTTTCAAAGATTGGAACAGAAGTCTATCCTAATGAATATAAAAAGCAGGTTATGACTCCTTATTATCTGAGATCAAGATTCGCATATTGTGACAATGTAAGTGCTTAACCTTTAGGAACACTGACAAACAAATTAGTTCTTCCACAACCTTGAACTGATTATCTCAAGAGAAGTTTTTTGTACAGCGGAGCTCAGTTGTGGAACAACTTACCTACAGACCTAAGACAAGCATCTTCACTGATCTATTTGAAATCTAAATTAAGTCGCCACAGTTTAAAGTAATATCTTGATTTTAAATAAATGGCCTCCATGGAAAGCAGAATTTTTATTTTTTGTAATTTGAATTGTTATTATTTAATTCTATTGTAGTTAGGTAGATTATCCAGTAACTTAATTAACTGATGGAAAAAACCATGTATATACCGGGAGGTATATATCTGATATTATCTTATTCCTGTTAAACCACACCCCCTCAAGGAACAACACCTATTTCCGTAAATCAAATTATGGGGTAACTAGTGAACACAATATCTCCAGTATACTTCACACTGGATAACTGAGATTTGGCACACTCGTAACTGATGTCCAGAGCTGTGCAATGAACTAGGATCAACTTACTATGAAATGATTGCGATCAACACCCTCTCAAAAAAGTGAAAAAATGCACATGAAGTCCTTGTACGACAAATAGCATAAGTCATAACAGATTGCTCAAACCCTTAATTGTTTTAGTTCACTGCATAGCGTTCTTCATACTTGACATTGTGTGAAAATTTTGTTTGATTATTCCAAATATTCTTTGAGACATTACATTTACCATGCCCAGGTAAGCCTCAAATATGGAATTTACGAAAAATGAGTGTAAAAGATGAGCAGTACAATTTGAATCAAAGTTAGGTCTAAAAGCTCCAGCTTCACAGTGTAGCCCTTCAAGTGCCTCTAAAGTCTCAGTGTATCCATTTGTAAAGTTTCTTATTTGCCTTCTCTTCTTTGAATGCTCTGGACTCTTCCTGTGAGAATGGCATAGTCTATTGTGGTCAAGTTTTTTGCAGGCATTGTTGCAGTGCACTCCCGGTTTAATTCCTAACCTCTGAAGGACCAAACTGATTGCGCCTGCACCATCATTTGAGTGTGATACTGCTTGAAATACAGCAAGTTCAACAGTGTGCAAACCAGAGTGGGTTTCTTTTGTTGCTCGTTGCCAAATAAGGGCAGTGATTACCTCGTTTTGATTCTGAGTTCCTCCATGGAGACAACGAGTGAGGAGGTTCTTGTCACTCAGATTTTCAAAGTTTCCTGGATGGCATCAGCAACAGCCCTGGAAAGAGGATGGCTATGCAGGTAATCAGATGTTTCGATGTCTTGATCCCTCTGATAGCAACTCCATTTGGACAAAGGTCATGGTCAGGATTGCCATTGGTTGACTGGAAGTGATGTCAGCCATGACAGCATTTTCCATGTCTTGAATGCTATGGGTGTTGTCTCTAATTGTCCTCTCATAGTAGACTTGATGTTTGCCAATAGTGTTATTTGTTACCTTCCAGCTCCACCAGTTGGCTTGCGATCATCAAGACGGGTTTTCCCAGTCTCTTTCTCAGAGAGTGAAGACGTGAGCCAAGACGCTTTTGAACATGGGCAACACACTCCAGTTTCATAATCTCATTATCACCATCAACAGCTTGCTGAACAATAAGTTTGTGGCCTTTGCTATCGCCACCTTCAAAAAATTCACTGTAGCGAACTTGGTAGTTCTTGACTGATCGCTGGCCAATAACCCTGATGTATCCATTGATCCAGGACTGCCCAGGTAATCAGCCTCACAGATGCTGGTGTACTTCCCACTAGTCCTGAAATTCTTGGCTACCTTCCTTACCCCTCCATACAGTACACTACATTGGAAATACATTAATAGCCCTCGTACAAGAACTTGAATTTTTCAATTTAGCCTAAATAGGATGTTAATAAATGGTACTTGAAGCAAATGTAGGCTTCCAAGATTCTTAAAATAGGTTCTTATAATTACATATGAATTTCATTTTAATATACTATATATATTATAAATATCATCTCATAATACAGTACAAATCAGTTATTTGTAAAGAAACTCGTGTTGATACCAAATTCATCACAAGTTCAAACAATTAGGAGAAGTGAAAAATAAATTAAAGGGATACAACACTTTATATTTCAACTTTTGTAGCATATGCACTATAAAAGCATATGAGACAAAAAGAACAGGAGAAAAAAATTAAAGGCTGAAAACGGAGTTAGAAAAGCAAAATTTGGCCCAATTCAAGGACTGGATGTGAAACTGACGACTCTTTAGAAAGGAGCACTCAATTTAGCTCCATTGTGTGATTATCACAAAGTTAGCATGGAATCAGTGGATTCCTGAAGTTCTTCTTCTGTTTTGTCTCAAGAACATTCTACAGAAAACACAACATGGGAAGATTGTCCAGGAATGCAGTTGTATCCCTTTGAGCCTTAAGACAGTGCGGCTAGCCTGGACACAGACTCCACAAATGAGTCTTGTGAAGAATCATTTGAACGACTGCAAAACACAGACTGGTTAGCGATCAATTTACCTCTTGTAGCAAGCTCCCTTTACAACCTGTTTTGTCATGGTCTTTGTGATGGAATTGTTCTACGTGTATTTTCCTGTGCAGACATCCTCAATATCAATGTGTGAAATATTTCTCAGCTGGAATGTGTCCGTATGTTCATATGCATAGGTCAAAAGATAAAGTCTGGATTGGAAGTTGTAGGAAAGTGTGGAAGTTCCCAGAGACTAACTCTTCTTCAAGCCCTGGAGGCAGGAAGTGGGCTTGTATGCAACACACAGCACATAATGGCAGAAGCACTCAAACTTCCTTTCCCAAAAGACCCCAGCACCATTTTGTTTGTGAGATGGGCCTTTGTAAGAGTTTTGGTATTGTTGCTTAAACTGGTACCATGCAGTCTGTAGAACCCAGTGATTCAAACAAACAGCGTGGAAACCTGGATGCTGTGTTATGCAAATGGAGGGTTCTGCCAGTCCTTATGCATCAATGGCTTTGTTGTTTTTGGCCATGACATCTAGTCAATTTCGGCACAACAAACACACTCTACAACTTAATATATTTAAAGGATTTCACTTTCCAGATGAGTAACTGTTGCAATACCGTGTAGTATTTAAATGAGCCTTTTTACCAGTCTGTTGGGACTTTCCTTGAGATTATAATTGACTATATAATTGCATGTACTGTAACATACCTTAAATAATGTATTTAACAGAAGTTCATTTAAACATGCACTATGCCATTTGAACATGTACTTAACCAAAACTACTAAAAATGCGTAACTTTTAATGGGCTATCCCAACGTTTAACCAATCACAATAGTTCTATAAAGTGTGATGTTTTAAGATGTGATCATCCCATGTGTTAACCAATCAGAGAGAGGTGAGTAATGGTCTATTTTTAGAATGCGGGTTGATCACAAAGTCTGTCCAATCACTGGTGTTAGTGGTTCATGAATATTTACTTTAGGATTTTAAGAGAGCAGGATGAACACAAAGTCTGTCCAATCATTGGTGCTTGAGGTTCTTGGAAATAAACTTTACCAAGTTTATTCTTTCTTGACCTTATGATAGAATTCAGTAGACAAATAGCACAAGATATTGCTGTGCAAAACAGTTTGATTATTCATTCTAAGTTTAAGAGATTAATGCCCACCAAGGTGGCCTAATTGTTCAATCATCTGTAACTGTTTTAACAAGCACAGACTATTCACATATTAAAATATGTGATCATCCCATGTGTTAACTAGTCAGAGAGGGGTGAGTAATTACCTTTTTTAAGAAAGCGAGATGATCACAAAGTCTGTCCAATCAATGGTGCTAGAGCTTCATGAATATTTACTTTACCAAGTTTATTAATTATTGATCTTATCATTGTCTCCCATTGGTTGTTTGACTAACTCTTTCAGTGGGACTCAGTAGACCAATAGCACAAGATATTGCTGTGCAAAACAGTTTGATTATTCATTCTAAGTTTAAGAGATTAATGCCCACCAAGGTGGCCTAATTGTTCAATCATCTGCAACTGTTTTAACAAGCACAGACTATTTACATATTAAAATATGTGATCATCCCATGTGTTAACTAGTCAGAGAGGGGTGAGTAATTACCTTTTTTAGGAAAGCGAGATGATCACAAAGTCTGTCCAATCAATGGTGCTAGAGCTTCATGAATATTTACTTTACCAAGTTTTTTAATTATTGATCTTATCATTGTCTCCCATTGGTTGTTTGACTAACTCTTTCAGTGGGACTCAGTAGACCAATAGCACAAGATATTGCTGTGCAAAACAGTTTGATGATTCTTTCTGAGTTTGAGAGATTTATGCCTAGCAACACAGGCATGGTTTCTTGCTTTGTTAGTCGCATATCCCTTTTCTTTGTGTTAACGATCTCAACTACATTGTTTGATAGGTGTTTTATTTACAACAGAGTCCAAGGTGGTCTAATTGTTCAATCATCTGTGACTGTTTTAACGAGCACAAACTATCCACAGATTAAAATATGTGATCATCCCATGTGTTAACCAATCAGAGAGGGGTGAGTAATGATCTATTTTAAGAAAGCGAGATGATCACAAAGTCTGTCCAATCATTGGTGCCAGAGGTTCATGGAAATAAACGTGCCAAGCTTATTCATTCTTGATCTTATGATTGTGTCCTCTTCGTTGTTTGACTTACTGCTTCAAGACATTTTGGAATTCAGTAGAAAAATAGCACAAGATATCCCTGTGCAAAATAGTTTGATTATTTGTTCTATGTTTGAGTAGTTTATGCCCAGCAACACACGGAGAACTTATTTCAGACAATAGAAGCAGACAATACTTAAATCAAAAGCTGATTCTGTTTAGATTTGAGAAATTTGTGCATTGCGACGCTAGCATGTTTGCTTGTTTATTTCCTTTTGCAAACATAATGTACAAGATAGTTTTAAGTGTGTATTGTTACACTCTCTGATGATTCAATAAACAAGAGGCTATCTCTTGAGGAACCAGAGCCGGCTTCGGGAAAGTAAAATTTTTAAAATAATGCTCAATGCATTACAAGACAAACAATTATTCTTCAATTTACTATCAACGACATCCAAACTGAGGTGAATTTTACACTAAGTTCTTACCTCGAGCTTTTTGCGTTGTCCTTCTTCTAAACAACGGCACCGGAAGTTGATGTCCGTGTATGTGGTTCTACCGCAAATTCTCCTTTCTTTGCGCCTTATTCTTTCCGAACACACTTAACTCTGGATTCCCTCTGGCCAGTTGAAGTGTGGTACTTCTCAGCTGACTCTTTTACGGTATACTTCAATGAAAGAAGCTATATCTTCTATCAAAATTATTACGTTTCCCTGCATGTGTTGGTTGAGCCATCAATCTCGCGTTCGCCTCCGAATTTTGGCTAACATGTCTAGCAGCTGCACTCTGGCATTTAGCCTCGAATCAATGGTCTTCACAAGTGTAAACATATCGAGTGAGTCCCATAATTTAACACTACTTTAGACTCGTACTGAAGGAAAACAGCGAATGCTTACTTTGCATATATAGCACACATACATTCGCGGTTGTTGGTGGGAATTATCCTTGACTAGTTGATGTATATTTGTGCACACATGTTAGATAGAACGACTAAAGAAGCCGAAATTTGTCAATCGATTTTACCATAGCAACTGTCAAATATCTCACATGACAGAATTAGTAATGCAACACAACACAATACAATAAACTTTATTTAATCATGGTGAGGGTTAAAGGTGGCGGCTTGTTGCAAGTTTAAAAGATAACCAACAGTTAAAGTAAAGTCATTCCACAAAATTTTAATTCCTAACTATGAATAATACTTCAACGTCTAATTAAAAATTAAAAAAACCTTTTCGTACAACCATCGAAAGAGCATTGATACAGCTTCTCCCAAGTTTTAGTGTTGCTTACTCGTTTGTCACACAAGGACAAGATCTTGCTTCAGGAGAAAACTGTTCGTGATAAATTGTTGGTCTAAACACGCGAAAAAACCAGCATATTTCCGAAATTAGCTTTAACTTTGTGCTCGAGCAAAACGTGCCCAGTATGACAATGGGATTGACATGAAGCTTGGTGGGGTGATAGAGGTTGGGGGGAAAGGCAAACAAGGTGAAATACGAGAGCAACAGTTTAACACTCTGGGCATTTAACCAAAAAAATTAGTGAAGTATTCTAGTGTGGATTTTGATTTTTTAAGAATCATAAGTGAAGGCTTCAAGCATCAGCAAGATTTAGTTCGTACATAAGATAAGTGTAGAATTTTTTTTGCTTCTAGTTTCCTAAAATAGGGTAATCAATTTGCGTGGAGCGAAATAGATTTGTTCTCTGCCCTCTTCTCTCTTCCAAGACTATTGAGTTCTCTTTTCAATTGTTGATTCATTCGACCTACACTGCTCACGAGCGACATAAAGAAAATAGCACAATAGATCCAATAAAGAACAAAGAAAAACTTTACAGGTATAAAACCAATTGAAAGTAAACATTCTAAGAGATTCCTTTATAGTTTTGATGAATGTGCTTCGCAACGTTTTAACCCCATTTGTTGTGAATTTAACCATAGTGACAAAACGTAACATATCTTTATTTTCACGGTATCGCCTGCTTCTTACCCTAGAAACAAAGAAACTCATTGTTGTGCTCAGTGAACGCATTTCCTCTTGAATCATATATGAAGGCTTCAAGCATCAACAAGATTTAGTTGGTACATAAGATAAGTGTAGAATTTTTGTGCTTCTAGTTCCTAGATTTAGGGTAATCAATTTGCGTGGAACGAAATAGATTTGTTCTCTGCCCTCTTCTCTCTTCCAAGACTATTAAGTTTTCTTTTCGATTGTTCATTCATTCAACCAACACTACTCACAAGCAACATAAAGAAAATAGCACAATAGAGCCATTATAGAACAAAGAAAAACTTTACAGGCATTAAAACCAATTGAAAGTAAACATTCTAAGAGATTCCTTTATAGTTTTGATGAACATGCTTCGCAACGTTTTAATCCCATTTGATGTGAACCATTGTGACAAAACTAGCCTGTGAAAACAGCCGTCCTTCTTCAGCCGTACTCCTTTTGCTGCAAAAGTAACTCTTTAGCCCAAGCTGGGGGATCATCGGAAGACTGCAAAGGTCCTCCAGCTGACTGATCACGAACATGCTCCACTACTGGACTCCGACTTCGCGAAAGACGAGATCTGTGACTATGAGATTGGCGCTCTTCCTCGGGGCTTTGGTTATGTGCCCGGAGCCACTTCAGTGAAGTGACTGAGACTTTGACCTAGTCGTCTTAGCACTCGTGGTACTGCACAAAAACAAAAACAAAAAATAAACAACAACGGTATAGGCGACAAAAAACTTTGAAAAAACTAGCGGGCTCTGAAATATGTCGGCAATTGCGGACAGCAAAAAAGCAACTGACAAACAATACTGAGCACGTGACTCGAAAAACAACCCCTCGGGCCCAGGCCCCTGAGGTGTTAGAGAAAACATTTTCCACTTATTTTGTTCCTCAGCCAGTGGAAAATACAACTTATCAATTCAAATAGAGTTTGTTGCCAACTTATTAGAAGACCGTTGGCATCACAAGAACATGAAAAGATTTCGATATTTTCACGAATGTGGTTCGGCAAGGTATAAAATTCCTGCAGCTGTAAAACCGGTGTTAAATGTTTAAGTTGTACATGCGACACAAGGTAAGCAAGGACAAATCTCTTATATTGGCCAATAAAAAGTTTTTCTAGTACATGTAGTTGCTCCATTATATTTTTAGCTGAGACTCCATTGTGTCTTTCGCTTCACTTTGCACTTTCACTTACATGTGTACCCTGTCTCGTTCCTTTCAAAGAACCCCAAAGAAGTTCTTGCGGTTCGAAGATCCTACCGCAAAGAAGTTCTTACACCCTTATCATGCAGCTGCAAAGAAGTTCTTGCAGTTTTCTGGACTAAAGCTCAAGCGACCCACAATCTGCCGTGAGAAGAACTTCTTCTTGGGGGCGCGAAAAGAAGTTTTTGTACGTGCATTATTTTTGGGTTGTAATGTAGAAGGAGAAAAGCTTTGAGCAGGCGGCAGATAATGCTGAAAAAAAGACATGCAGTGGTTTTATCGGGGCTCATCTTTTATTGGGGGTTCAGGGAGCCTCTCTGGGAAAATTTTGAAATTAGGGTTCTAAAAGTGCACTTCAGTGTAATTCAGTGCTGTAATGCTTTTTAGCATGTGGACCATCATTGACTTTTTCAACCTTTGTGATAGTTTCAGCTTTTTGTTCATGATTTCAAAAGTGATAGAATTAATAAACTTGACATATTTCCAAAATGTTTCGCTTTATAATGAAGCGTTGAAAAGGTGCATGTAATAATTCGTATTTCCCTGCTTTGACAAGCTCACCAATTTTATCTTGCTTTCAAATTTTACACAAACGCCAATATCTTACGGCTGCCAAGTTTAAAGATCTTGCAAAATTTGTTTCTTTTGCTGAAATCTTTTATCATTATGTTTTCAAATACATTGCAGTTATTTGCTCTCGAAAATCTTCCATGTGCAAGCCAAGCGCTGGGTTGCATGTCGTTGTGTTTAAAGAACTAATTAAATTATGCATACATTCACAGGAGATTAAAGAACTAATTTCATATATGTATATCCGAAAGAAAACAACTTACCTTCATTTGTGTCATCTGTTTCTTCTAAATTTGTCCCAGGCACTGAGCAGCGATTCGCTTGATTTTCAGAGGAAAAAGTGACCTCTAACCCTGGCTATCAAATATTTCAGCGCGTCACGGCTCCGTGCCCACGTCACGTTTTTGGGACAATTCTCACGACTTAAGTGATTTCAGATTTCTTTTACCTTACAGCTATAACAGTTGTTACTACACATTTGTTTACCAGAAAATTAGATGTATAGCATTTGTGCTTAATTTTATTGACAGATACGCTCACATTGTTACAAATAAAAATAATTCTTAAGTTATTTACTTTGAGTAGTCAGCGCGCCAAGGACGAGTAGAGGGAGAATTTCGCCAGTTGCCGGAGTTTACCGAGAACTCTGAGTTTTGCAGTGTATCGCTGCTTGGTGGAACTTTCAGTTCAATATGATGGGTAAAGTCAAAGAGAAAGTGAACACACTAGTTTGATTGATAAACACGCTTGTTTAATTCTGTGGCAAATGGGTTTGTTTTGTGTTTAATTGAGTTGAACACTGGATTTGCTCCAGTGGTTTGACTGATGAACACACATTCAGTTCTGTTTGAAAATGCTGCCTGACTAAACCTTCAGTTCGATATGCTAGATTTGAACACCAGATTTGCTCTAGTGGTTAAAATGCTGCCAGATGGAACCTTCAGTTTGATATAGGTAAACAGAGAAGGAATACCTACACTGTTTTGATTCATGAACACACTTGTTCAATTCTGTGGTGAACACACTTGTTCAGTTTTGTGTCCATTTTTTTCTTGGACACTGGATTTGGTCTTGTATAACATACAGTTTTCCTCAACATTCGATTCGCTGGTTTGATATGTTCCGAGACTATGAAAGAGGCCTTTTGCAACAGTTGGTCACGTGACCGATAATGTCTAAACTTTTAGCTACAGCAAAATGAATTTCAGAGCTGGAAAGAGCATGTTTTAAATAACCAGGACACCAATTTTCAGACCAATGCCGTATAAGGTTGAGATTTAATGACGATTTGAATATTGCAAAATTAGAAGGTTTTGTATGGAAGCGAGGAAGCTTTGCCCTCCAGAAACCTTTTCTGTTATTAATCACTACCAAAAGAAGCTGCCGGCATATAACCATTGGAGATAGAAAGAGGGGTAAAATATTAGGAAAAATGGAAATTTCTAGGCCCTTACACCGAAAGGCAAAGATTTTATGGCAGCTTGAAAACTTGCAAAATTACAAGGATTTGTATGGAAAACCACTGGAGCGTGACTGGAGGGCAAAGCGACTTCTTCTCATACAAATCCTTCTAATTTTTAACGTCCATAAAAATTCCCCCTTAAAAGATATAAACCTGAAAATTTGCATGTAAGCTTATTTGGAACTGTTCTTTCCATTTCTGATAACATTATGCATTACCAATGATTAATCAGTGTGTTCTTGAAAAGCACGTCACGTGACCAACTGTTGCAAAAGGCCTATTGTTCACAGTTTAATAAAAACACTTGCCTTTCACAATGACCCTTCCACATCAAACACAAACCAAACATGAACTACCTGAACAAGTCTAGATGTACCGCCTCCTGATTGGCTAAAACTACAATGACTCGAATAGTTCTGTCCTTGCAATTGGCTAAAACCAAGGACTTCCCACTGTGAAATTGATGTGAATGAAAGTGTACAGTATTGTGGAACTGACCTCTGTAAAGGGAGCTCCAACACCCCCGACATCCCAGTCTTATGTTCACGCTTCAACTCTCCACTACGATAAGGAGGCAGATACTGATGACTCAGATGATGATAAGGCTGTTGAATCAACAGTACACTCTCTGCCATTCAAAGTGTTAGGAACCTGCTATTCAACATCGCGACAAGAAGCCCTTAAGAGGCATTTGAACATATGTATGGACAAAACAGACACATCTTTGTCAAACTTGAAGCAGAGCCATCTAACATTGTTGACAGTTGTGCAATTGCTGTCTTCATAAAGTCTTCTGTAGATTATAAAAAGTAGGCTACATATTGCCAGCGGGTTAACACATTTGTGCTTCCTTAACTTGAAGAACAATTGCTTGAGGTGTCTGTAAGAGCAATATGCTTTTGCACAATTTTCTTAATGATTGGTTTTTGCTTGACCATTGATATGATCGAGAGAGGCTTGTGGGAAAGGCCAGTCGCAAAGTTAGGTTAAGATAATTGCCAACGAGCCAGCCGAGTGAAGACGCTCGGCTGGCGAGGCAGCAGAGAATAGTGCCGTGTGAAGAATGCCGTATGCAGAAAAATTCTCAATCAGGCAGTCGAAAGTGTAAGGTGTAAGAATGTAGTCCTTGGTTTTAGCCAATTGCAAGGACAGAACTATTCGAGTCATTGTAGTTTTAGCCAATCAGGAGGCGGTACATCTAGACTTGTTCAGGTAGTTCATGTTTGGTTTGTGTTTGATGTGGAAGGGTCATTGTGAAAGGCAAGTGTTTTTATTAAACTGTGAACAATAGGCCTTTTGCAACAGTTGGTCACGTGACGTGCTTTTCAAGAACACACTGATTAATCATTGGTAATGCATAATGTTATCAGAAATGGAAAGAACAGTTCCAAATAAGCTTACATGCAAATTTTCAGGTTTATATCTTTTAAGGGGGAATTTTTATGGACGTTAAAAATTAGAAGGATTTGTATGAGAAGAAGTCGCTTTGCCCTCCAGTCACGCTCCAGTGGTTTTCCATACAAATCCTTGTAATTTTGCAAGTTTTCAAGCTGCCATAAAATCTTTGCCTTTCGGTGTAAGGGCCTAGAAATTTCCATTTTTCCTAATATTTTACCCCTCTTTCTATCTCCAATGGTTATATGCCGGCAGCTTCTTTTGGTAGTGATTAATAACAGAAAAGGTTTCTGGAGGGCAAAGCTTCCTCGCTTCCATACAAAACCTTCTAATTTTTGCAATATTCAAATCGTCATTAAATCTCAACCTTATACGGCATTGGTCTGAAAATTGGTGTCCTGGTTATTTAAAACATGCTCTTTCCAGCTCTGAAATTCATTTTGCTGTAGCTAAAAGTTTAGACATTATCGGTCACGTGACCAACTGTTGCAAAAGGCCTCTTTCATAGTCTCGGAACATATCAAACCAGCGAATCGAATGTTGAGGAAAACTGTATGTTATACAAGACCAAATCCAGTGTCCAAGAAAAAAATGGACACAAAACTGAACAAGTGTGTTCACCACAGAATTGAACAAGTGTGTTCATGAATCAAAACAGTGTAGGTATTCCTTCTCTGTTTACCTATATCAAACTGAAGGTTCCATCTGGCAGCATTTTAACCACTAGAGCAAATCTGGTGTTCAAATCTAGCATATCGAACTGAAGGTTTAGTCAGGCAGCATTTTCAAACAGAACTGAATGTGTGTTCATCAGTCAAACCACTGGAGCAAATCCAGTGTTCAACTCAATTAAAACACAAAACAAACCCATTTGCCACAGAATTAAACAAGCGTGTTTATCAATCAAACTAGTGTGTTCACTTTCTCTTTGACTTTACCCATCATATTGAACTGAAAGTTCCACCAAGCAGCGATACACTGCAAAACTCAGAGTTCTCGGTAAACTCCGGCAACTGGCGAAATTCTCCCTCTACTCGTCCTTGGCGCGCTGACTACTCAAAGTAAATAACTTAAGAATTATTTTTATTTGTAACAATGTGAGCGTATCTGTCAATAAAATTAAGCACAAATGCTATACATCTAATTTTCTGGTAAACAAATGTGTAGTAACAACTGTTATAGCTGTAAGGTAAAAGAAATCTGAAATCACTTAAGTCGTGAGAATTGTCCCCAAAAACGTGACGTGGGCACGGAGCCGTGACGCGCTGAAATATTTGATAGCCAGGGTTAGAGGTCACTTTTTCCTCTGAAAATCAAGCGAATCGCTGCTCAGTGCCTGGGACAAATTTAGAAGAAACAGATGACACAAATGAAGGTAAGTTGTTTTCTTTCGGATATACATATATGAAATTAGTTCTTTAATCTCCTGTGAATGTATGCATAATTTAATTAGTTCTTTAAACACAACGACATGCAACCCAGCGCTTGGCTTGCACATGGAAGATTTTCGAGAGCAAATAACTGCAATGTATTTGAAAACATAATGATAAAAGATTTCAGCAAAAGAAACAAATTTTGCAAGATCTTTAAACTTGGCAGCCGTAAGATATTGGCGTTTGTGTAAAATTTGAAAGCAAGATAAAATTGGTGAGCTTGTCAAAGCAGGGAAATACGAATTATTACATGCACCTTTTCAACGCTTCATTATAAAGCGAAACATTTTGGAAATATGTCAAGTTTATTAATTCTATCACTTTTGAAATCATGAACAAAAAGCTGAAACTATCACAAAGGTTGAAAAAGTCAATGATGGTCCACATGCTAAAAAGCATTACAGCACTGAATTACACTGAAGTGCACTTTTAGAACCCTAATTTCAAAATTTTCCCAGAGAGGCTCCCTGAACCCCCAATAAAAGATGAGCCCCGATAAAACCACTGCATGTCTTTTTTTCAGCATTATCTGCCGCCTGCTCAAAGCTTTTCTCCTTCTACATTACAACCCAAAAATAATGCACGTACAAAAACTTCTTTTCGCGCCCCCAAGAAGAAGTTCTTCTCACGGCAGATTGTGGGTCGCTTGAGCTTTAGTCCAGAAAACTGCAAGAACTTCTTTGCAGCTGCATGATAAGGGTGTAAGAACTTCTTTGCGGTAGGATCTTCGAACCGCAAGAACTTCTTTGGGGTTCTTTGAAAGGAACGAGACAGGGTACACATGTAAGTGAAAGTGCAAAGTGAAGCGAAAGACACAATGGAGTCTCAGCTAAAAATATAATGGAGCAACTACATGTACTAGAAAAACTTTTTATTGGCCAATATAAGAGATTTGTCCTTGCTTACCTTGTGTCGCATGTACAACTTAAACATTTAACACCGGTTTTACAGCTGCAGGAATTTTATACCTTGCCGAACCACATTCGTGAAAATATCGAAATCTTTTCATGTTCTTGTGATGCCAACGGTCTTCTAATAAGTTGGCAACAAACTCTATTTGAATTGATAAGTTGTATTTTCCACTGGCTGAGGAACAAAATAAGTGGAAAATGTTTTCTCTAACACCTCAGGGGCCTGGGCCCGAGGGGTTGTTTTTCGAGTCACGTGCTCAGTATTGTTTGTCAGTTGCTTTTTTGCTGTCCGCAATTGCCGACATATTTCAGAGCCCGCTAGTTTTTTCAAAGTTTTTTGTCGCCTATACCGTTGTTGTTTATTTTTTGTTTTTGTTTTTGTGCAGTACCACGAGTGCTAAGACGACTAGGTCAAAGTCTCAGTCACTTCACTGAAGTGGCTCCGGGCACATAACCAAAGCCCCGAGGAAGAGCGCCAATCTCATAGTCACAGATCTCGTCTTTCGCGAAGTCGGAGTCCAGTAGTGGAGCATGTTCGTGATCAGTCAGCTGGAGGACCTTTGCAGTCTTCCGATGATCCCCCAGCTTGGGCTAAAGAGTTACTTTTGCAGCAAAAGGAGTACGGCTGAAGAAGGACGGCTGTTTTCACAGGCTAGTTTTGTCACAATGGTTCACATCAAATGGGATTAAAACGTTGCGAAGCATGTTCATCAAAACTATAAAGGAATCTCTTAGAATGTTTACTTTCAATTGGTTTTAATGCCTGTAAAGTTTTTCTTTGTTCTATAATGGCTCTATTGTGCTATTTTCTTTATGTTGCTTGTGAGTAGTGTTGGTTGAATGAATGAACAATCGAAAAGAAAACTTAATAGTCTTGGAAGAGAGAAGAGGGCAGAGAACAAATCTATTTCGTTCCACGCAAATTGATTACCCTAAATCTAGGAACTAGAAGCACAAAAATTCTACACTTATCTTATGTACCAACTAAATCTTGTTGATGCTTGAAGCCTTCATATATGATTCAAGAGGAAATGCGTTCACTGAGCACAACAATGAGTTTCTTTGTTTCTAGGGTAAGAAGCAGGCGATACCGTGAAAATAAAGATATGTTACGTTTTGTCACTATGGTTAAATTCACAACAAATGGGGTTAAAACGTTGCGAAGCACATTCATCAAAACTATAAAGGAATCTCTTAGAATGTTTACTTTCAATTGGTTTTATACCTGTAAAGTTTTTCTTTGTTCTTTATTGGATCTATTGTGCTATTTTCTTTATGTCGCTCGTGAGCAGTGTAGGTCGAATGAATCAACAATTGAAAAGAGAACTCAATAGTCTTGGAAGAGAGAAGAGGGCAGAGAACAAATCTATTTCGCTCCACGCAAATTGATTACCCTATTTTAGGAAACTAGAAGCAAAAAAAATTCTACACTTATCTTATGTACGAACTAAATCTTGCTGATGCTTGAAGCCTTCACTTATGATTCTTAAAAAATCAAAATCCACACTAGAATACTTCACTAATTTTTTTGGTTAAATGCCCAGAGTGTTAAACTGTTGCTCTCGTATTTCACCTTGTTTGCCTTTCCCCCCAACCTCTATCACCCCACCAAGCTTCATGTCAATCCCATTGTCATACTGGGCACGTTTTGCTCGAGCACAAAGTTAAAGCTAATTTCGGAAATATGCTGGTTTTTTCGCGTGTTTAGACCAACAATTTATCACGAACAGTTTTCTCCTGAAGCAAGATCTTGTCCTTGTGTGACAAACGAGTAAGCAACACTAAAACTTGGGAGAAGCTGTATCAATGCTCTTTCGATGGTTGTACGAAAAGGTTTTTTTAATTTTTAATTAGACGTTGAAGTATTATTCATAGTTAGGAATTAAAATTTTGTGGAATGACTTTACTTTAACTGTTGGTTATCTTTTAAACTTGCAACAAGCCGCCACCTTTAACCCTCACCATGATTAAATAAAGTTTATTGTATTGTGTTGTGTTGCATTACTAATTCTGTCATGTGAGATATTTGACAGTTGCTATGGTAAAATCGATTGACAAATTTCGGCTTCTTTAGTCGTTCTATCTAACATGTGTGCACAAATATACATCAACTAGTCAAGGATAATTCCCACCAACAACCGCGAATGTATGTGTGCTATATATGCAAAGTAAGCATTCGCTGTTTTCCTTCAGTACGAGTCTAAAGTAGTGTTAAATTATGGGACTCACTCGATATGTTTACACTTGTGAAGACCATTGATTCGAGGCTAAATGCCAGAGTGCAGCTGCTAGACATGTTAGCCAAAATTCGGAGGCGAACGCGAGATTGATGGCTCAACCAACACATGCAGGGAAACGTAATAATTTTGATAGAAGATATAGCTTCTTTCATTGAAGTATACCGTAAAAGAGTCAGCTGAGAAGTACCACACTTCAACTGGCCAGAGGGAATCCAGAGTTAAGTGTGTTCGGAAAGAATAAGGCGCAAAGAAAGGAGAATTTGCGGTAGAACCACATACACGGACATCAACTTCCGGTGCCGTTGTTTAGAAGAAGGACAACGCAAAAAGCTCGAGGTAAGAACTTAGTGTAAAATTCACCTCAGTTTGGATGTCGTTGATAGTAAATTGAAGAATAATTGTTTGTCTTGTAATGCATTGAGCATTATTTTAAAAATTTTACTTTCCCGAAGCCGGCTCTGGTTCCTCAAGAGATAGCCTCTTGTTTATTGAATCATCAGAGAGTGTAACAATACACACTTAAAACTATCTTGTACATTATGTTTGCAAAAGGAAATAAACAAGCAAACATGCTAGCGTCGCAATGCACAAATTTCTCAAATCTAAACAGAATCAGCTTTTGATTTAAGTATTGTCTGCTTCTATTGTCTGAAATAAGTTCTCCGTGTGTTGCTGGGCATAAACTACTCAAACATAGAACAAATAATCAAACTATTTTGCACAGGGATATCTTGTGCTATTTTTCTACTGAATTCCAAAATGTCTTGAAGCAGTAAGTCAAACAACGAAGAGGACACAATCATAAGATCAAGAATGAATAAGCTTGGCACGTTTATTTCCATGAACCTCTGGCACCAATGATTGGACAGACTTTGTGATCATCTCGCTTTCTTAAAATAGATCATTACTCACCCCTCTCTGATTGGTTAACACATGGGATGATCACATATTTTAATCTGTGGATAGTTTGTGCTCGTTAAAACAGTCACAGATGATTGAACAATTAGACCACCTTGGACTCTGTTGTAAATAAAACACCTATCAAACAATGTAGTTGAGATCGTTAACACAAAGAAAAGGGATATGCGACTAACAAAGCAAGAAACCATGCCTGTGTTGCTAGGCATAAATCTCTCAAACTCAGAAAGAATCATCAAACTGTTTTGCACAGCAATATCTTGTGCTATTGGTCTACTGAGTCCCACTGAAAGAGTTAGTCAAACAACCAATGGGAGACAATGATAAGATCAATAATTAAAAAACTTGGTAAAGTAAATATTCATGAAGCTCTAGCACCATTGATTGGACAGACTTTGTGATCATCTCGCTTTCCTAAAAAAGGTAATTACTCACCCCTCTCTGACTAGTTAACACATGGGATGATCACATATTTTAATATGTAAATAGTCTGTGCTTGTTAAAACAGTTGCAGATGATTGAACAATTAGGCCACCTTGGTGGGCATTAATCTCTTAAACTTAGAATGAATAATCAAACTGTTTTGCACAGCAATATCTTGTGCTATTGGTCTACTGAGTCCCACTGAAAGAGTTAGTCAAACAACCAATGGGAGACAATGATAAGATCAATAATTAATAAACTTGGTAAAGTAAATATTCATGAAGCTCTAGCACCATTGATTGGACAGACTTTGTGATCATCTCGCTTTCTTAAAAAAGGTAATTACTCACCCCTCTCTGACTAGTTAACACATGGGATGATCACATATTTTAATATGTGAATAGTCTGTGCTTGTTAAAACAGTTACAGATGATTGAACAATTAGGCCACCTTGGTGGGCATTAATCTCTTAAACTTAGAATGAATAATCAAACTGTTTTGCACAGCAATATCTTGTGCTATTTGTCTACTGAATTCTATCATAAGGTCAAGAAAGAATAAACTTGGTAAAGTTTATTTCCAAGAACCTCAAGCACCAATGATTGGACAGACTTTGTGTTCATCCTGCTCTCTTAAAATCCTAAAGTAAATATTCATGAACCACTAACACCAGTGATTGGACAGACTTTGTGATCAACCCGCATTCTAAAAATAGACCATTACTCACCTCTCTCTGATTGGTTAACACATGGGATGATCACATCTTAAAACATCACACTTTATAGAACTATTGTGATTGGTTAAACGTTGGGATAGCCCATTAAAAGTTACGCATTTTTAGTAGTTTTGGTTAAGTACATGTTCAAATGGCATAGTGCATGTTTAAATGAACTTCTGTTAAATACATTATTTAAGGTATGTTACAGTACATGCAATTATATAGTCAATTATAATCTCAAGGAAAGTCCCAACAGACTGGTAAAAAGGCTCATTTAAATACTACACGGTATTGCAACAGTTACTCATCTGGAAAGTGAAATCCTTTAAATATATTAAGTTGTAGAGTGTGTTTGTTGTGCCGAAATTGACTAGATGTCATGGCCAAAAACAACAAAGCCATTGATGCATAAGGACTGGCAGAACCCTCCATTTGCATAACACAGCATCCAGGTTTCCACGCTGTTTGTTTGAATCACTGGGTTCTACAGACTGCATGGTACCAGTTTAAGCAACAATACCAAAACTCTTACAAAGGCCCATCTCACAAACAAAATGGTGCTGGGGTCTTTTGGGAAAGGAAGTTTGAGTGCTTCTGCCATTATGTGCTGTGTGTTGCATACAAGCCCACTTCCTGCCTCCAGGGCTTGAAGAAGAGTTAGTCTCTGGGAACTTCCACACTTTCCTACAACTTCCAATCCAGACTTTATCTTTTGACCTATGCATATGAACATACGGACACATTCCAGCTGAGAAATATTTCACACATTGATATTGAGGATGTCTGCACAGGAAAATACACGTAGAACAATTCCATCACAAAGACCATGACAAAACAGGTTGTAAAGGGAGCTTGCTACAAGAGGTAAATTGATCGCTAACCAGTCTGTGTTTTGCAGTCGTTCAAATGATTCTTCACAAGACTCATTTGTGGAGTCTGTGTCCAGGCTAGCCGCACTGTCTTAAGGCTCAAAGGGATACAACTGCATTCCTGGACAATCTTCCCATGTTGTGTTTTCTGTAGAATGTTCTTGAGACAAAACAGAAGAAGAACTTCAGGAATCCACTGATTCCATGCTAACTTTGTGATAATCACACAATGGAGCTAAATTGAGTGCTCCTTTCTAAAGAGTCGTCAGTTTCACATCCAGTCCTTGAATTGGGCCAAATTTTGCTTTTCTAACTCCGTTTTCAGCCTTTAATTTTTTTCTCCTGTTCTTTTTGTCTCATATGCTTTTATAGTGCATATGCTACAAAAGTTGAAATATAAAGTGTTGTATCCCTTTAATTTATTTTTCACTTCTCCTAATTGTTTGAACTTGTGATGAATTTGGTATCAACACGAGTTTCTTTACAAATAACTGATTTGTACTGTATTATGAGATGATATTTATAATATATATAGTATATTAAAATGAAATTCATATGTAATTATAAGAACCTATTTTAAGAATCTTGGAAGCCTACATTTGCTTCAAGTACCATTTATTAACATCCTATTTAGGCTAAATTGAAAAATTCAAGTTCTTGTACGAGGGCTATTAATGTATTTCCAATGTAGTGTACTGTATGGAGGGGTAAGGAAGGTAGCCAAGAATTTCAGGACTAGTGGGAAGTACACCAGCATCTGTGAGGCTGATTACCTGGGCAGTCCTGGATCAATGGATACATCAGGGTTATTGGCCAGCGATCAGTCAAGAACTACCAAGTTCGCTACAGTGAATTTTTTGAAGGTGGCGATAGCAAAGGCCACAAACTTATTGTTCAGCAAGCTGTTGATGGTGATAATGAGATTATGAAACTGGAGTGTGTTGCCCATGTTCAAAAGCGTCTTGGCTCACGTCTTCACTCTCTGAGAAAGAGACTGGGAAAACCCGTCTTGATGATCGCAAGCCAACTGGTGGAGCTGGAAGGTAACAAATAACACTATTGGCAAACATCAAGTCTACTATGAGAGGACAATTAGAGACAACACCCATAGCATTCAAGACATGGAAAATGCTGTCATGGCTGACATCACTTCCAGTCAACCAATGGCAATCCTGACCATGACCTTTGTCCAAATGGAGTTGCTATCAGAGGGATCAAGACATCGAAACATCTGATTACCTGCATAGCCATCCTCTTTCCAGGGCTGTTGCTGATGCCATCCAGGAAACTTTGAAAATCTGAGTGACAAGAACCTCCTCACTCGTTGTCTCCATGGAGGAACTCAGAATCAAAACGAGGTAATCACTGCCCTTATTTGGCAACGAGCAACAAAAGAAACCCACTCTGGTTTGCACACTGTTGAACTTGCTGTATTTCAAGCAGTATCACACTCAAATGATGGTGCAGGCGCAATCAGTTTGGTCCTTCAGAGGTTAGGAATTAAACCGGGAGTGCACTGCAACAATGCCTGCAAAAAACTTGACCACAATAGACTATGCCATTCTCACAGGAAGAGTCCAGAGCATTCAAAGAAGAGAAGGCAAATAAGAAACTTTACAAATGGATACACTGAGACTTTAGAGGCACTTGAAGGGCTACACTGTGAAGCTGGAGCTTTTAGACCTAACTTTGATTCAAATTGTACTGCTCATCTTTTACACTCATTTTTCGTAAATTCCATATTTGAGGCTTACCTGGGCATGGTAAATGTAATGTCTCAAAGAATATTTGGAATAATCAAACAAAATTTTCACACAATGTCAAGTATGAAGAACGCTATGCAGTGAACTAAAACAATTAAGGGTTTGAGCAATCTGTTATGACTTATGCTATTTGTCGTACAAGGACTTCATGTGCATTTTTTCACTTTTTTGAGAGGGTGTTGATCGCAATCATTTCATAGTAAGTTGATCCTAGTTCATTGCACAGCTCTGGACATCAGTTACGAGTGTGCCAAATCTCAGTTATCCAGTGTGAAGTATACTGGAGATATTGTGTTCACTAGTTACCCCATAATTTGATTTACGGAAATAGGTGTTGTTCCTTGAGGGGGTGTGGTTTAACAGGAATAAGATAATATCAGATATATACCTCCCGGTATATACATGGTTTTTTCCATCAGTTAATTAAGTTACTGGATAATCTACCTAACTACAATAGAATTAAATAATAACAATTCAAATTACAAAAAATAAAAATTCTGCTTTCCATGGAGGCCATTTATTTAAAATCAAGATATTACTTTAAACTGTGGCGACTTAATTTAGATTTCAAATAGATCAGTGAAGATGCTTGTCTTAGGTCTGTAGGTAAGTTGTTCCACAACTGAGCTCCGCTGTACAAAAAACTTCTCTTGAGATAATCAGTTCAAGGTTGTGGAAGAACTAATTTGTTTGTCAGTGTTCCTAAAGGTTAAGCACTTACATTGTCACAATATGCGAATCTTGATCTCAGATAATAAGGAGTCATAACCTGCTTTTTATATTCATTAGGATAGACTTCTGTTCCAATCTTTGAAAGTAGAGACTTTGCCACCCAAGCACCCCAAAACAAGTCATTTTAATTACTATCACAGCCCCCAGACATACAGATGCAAGCTACACAATTTTTAAGCCTTTGCAGTTTTTAGAAAGGCCCTTGTTACAGTTTCCCCACACTACATTGCAAATAATCAAAATGTGGTTGAATAAGGTTATTACACTATATTTTTATTAACTCATTATTATTTAGTAGTCTTATTATTTATTTGTGTTTTTAAGATTTATCATAATTGTATATTAGTTTAATGAGGGCTCCTATTGATAACAGATATACTTTTCAGTATTCTGAAAGGATTACCCTCGGTAAATAAAGGTTTACTGATAGCAAACTTACATTAAATGGAGTGGAATGCCAAATTCATTTCATTGTACCAATGGCAGAAGCTATTTTTCCTCTCCTCCTCCCAGGAGCAGCAGGCCTTAAGGCTGAAGTATATTTGAATTATACACTATGAGGTTACTAAAAGGCAAGCTATAATTAGATGCCACTAGTAATGTTTTGATCAAGGATCAAAGAAGTTAATTATTG
>JAHPZR010047930.1:0-2500 GCA_019787425.1 Platygyra sinensis
TCAAGCACTATTTAAGAACTATCAAGAGAAAAGTACGCACAAAACAAATAATGTGTTAGCTTGACGTTTCTCCCTGATATAAATCACAGATATTGACTTGCGCGTTTCTACCGATAAGGAGTGCTGAATAGTTACTGACATTGACTGATTTAAGTTGCGAAATTCTTCTAATAATTTCTTTTTATCAGATACTAGGAGTTTGTTACGAAATAGAGTAAATTATTAAGCAATTTTTACGAATAACATTACATTGCAATCCTTTATACCATAGCATGTCCGGACTACATGTTTAAAGCTTGCTTCACGAAATGGTTTAAAAAAGCGGGAGCGGATGCGTGTTGCGCGGGGTTACACGCAGTTTATAGCGGTTTTACACATACGCCACAAAGCACACGTAGGAGCGGCCTACCAATAATGGAACTTAATAACGCATGAAGAAAAATTTGTCAAACACAGTTTAGAATTTACCTACTAATCTGAAGCCTTCAAATAACACTGTTTCGTGCACTGTAAGTGAATGAGAGCTGTAATCACAATAGAAATGAGGCAAAGATTTGTTTTGGCACCCTCATGAAAAAAGTCAGTGTCGTACATTAAAGTACACATTCCCTATTCCTTGAAGTGTTCCTGTGCAATTTGCACCCTTCTTTCAATATTAATAGGGAGCTTTAGATTGGACTACGAGTACGAGATTGAGTACGAGTACGACTTTTCAATTTAGTTTTCAGGCTTCAAATTATCACAACACATACCCATTCATCCCATGAGCTACTCTCTCGCCTAAAACCAACATGTAGAAGGAGGGCTCTGGAAATGTCACTGGTTTGAAATTCGAAAGTCGTACTCGTTCTCAACTCCGTACTCCTAGTCCAATCTAAAGCTCCCTAATGTCCAGTAACCCAATACAAGTATACCGGCATGGTTTAGTTCTACGTCAGAACAAAGTTGTTAAGTATTGAAGAACAAGAGTACAGTATTAGGTGATATGCTTCTAGCTGTCGTTAATACGTAGTACATGAATAAACAAATAAATGAATAAATAAATACACTGTAAACAAAATAAATAAATACAGTGGTAAATAAATAAATAATACCTAATTACATACATAGATAGCTGCATAGTTTAGACTTTTCATTATGACCGTAATTTTTTCGCTATCGTATTTCATAGATGGCTGCCTAATTTTCTTAGCCGTTATGCTTATAATAACAATAATAATAACAATAACAATAAACGATGACGATGACGATGACGATGACGATGACGATGATGATGATAATAATAATAATAATAATAATAATAATAATAATAAATTGGTGTTTATAGGGCGCATTTCTAATCTCAATGCGCCTAATAACCTAACAAGCAACAGGCAGCTAATACCTTATTTACAAGTTTCAAAACAATGTATTACTTTTATCTCATTTCTTTTTCGTATAAATAAATGTTGTTGTTGTTGTTACATAAATAGATAGAGTAAGTTATTCATTCATTTATTAATTTATTAATAAAAATCAATTAATGACATCATTTTAATGGTTCAGTATGGGCACTTCACAAACAGTTTCAAAGTAGAACTAAAATAGCATCTCAGCATAAGCACTTCCACCAGTAAAGTAGTCTCCTTGGAAGGCTCCAATAGAACTACTGTAGTGGTCTTATATGCCAAATGTGTGAAAAGCGTCCTTAATGATGACTGATGACTTAATGAAGACTGCACATCCAATTAGGAATTTACAACTGTACCAAAATTCGGCCAGAGCCAGGTAAGTGACTTGATGTCGCAGGATATTAGGATAGTACACACCTCTGATTTGCTAATTATCAATATGGGTACATTAACAAAAAACAAACTGTATATGGCAGACTACAACTACCAATATCTGTTTAGAGGATGAGAGAAGTACATTTTGTTACCCATTTCACTGTATGCCATTTGAAATCTGCCAAAAACCCTATAAGGAACATGTTCTGGCCTCAGAAGAATCTGTCACTTATAGATTGACACTTTAAAAATGTACCGGTAGGGATATTTCTAGCCAGCCAAATATAACATATAGCAGAGCAAGAGAGAATTAATGGTAAATATTCTTCCACATAGACACTGTGAAGAGTGAGTCCTGAAAAACTGGTCAAGATGTAGACAAAATTGTCAGGCATTAGGTAGAATAAAATCTTTGAGTCACTCTTAGGGTGTAAAGGGTTAAGAGAGATAGTTTTTCTAACCCTTTAAGCCCTATGGGGTCTCCCTTTGACCGGTACAATTGTTTGGGGTTAGACAAAGTAAATCTATGAGTCACTCTTAGGGTGTTAAAGGTTAAGAGCAGTGAATTACTTAGCACATTCAAACAGACCTGTGCTACAGTTACAGGCACTGTTGTTTTCGCCATTTTAAGCCAATTAGGTCATAATTTGTAGACTTCTTGTTGAGATCTTGCCACAGGATTTTCTTGAACTTAAATTGCATAAGTTGTGACAGTGATTTTTAAGGGATGCAGT
>JAHPZR010047930.1:17500-20837 GCA_019787425.1 Platygyra sinensis
AAAAGAACCCCTCGGGACCATGGTAGTATTGTATTTTAATAACGATAACCCAATAATGGGAAAACAGGGCCGGGTTGTTGGAAAGCCGGTCAACATTAACCCAGGATTAAACGTTAACTGCAGCATTATTTTTTCTCGTTTAAAAATGTTTCTAACCTCTAAAGTTTGGTGTAGTTTGAGATTACTACAGCTTAAAACTGTAAGGCAAATAATTTACATGTAAACAGAACACCTCACCAAGAAGTTACAAAAGTGAAATCAAAATTAAATTCTCGCTAACCCTGGGTTAGCTTAGTCAGGCTTTGAACAACCTGGCCCAGTAGGGTGCCTCATACATTCTGTTGAGCTTTGCAGTGCTTGCATTTTTCATTCATGCTGTGCACTTGTGGACATTTAGTTCCTGGTTTTTTTGCTAATACACATTTGTCATGAATTTGTGGACATGTATCTCTGACCTGTACTGTACAATTAAGCCCAATTTGCTTCCCTTGGGGGAATGGGATATGAACGCTAAATAGGGGTTGGCTGTTTAGAGTTAAGAATAAGAATGAAGCGTAGTAATATTGTCAGTGTGATTTGAATACAACCATGCTTGAAGGCTTGTGACGACTGTTGCACATTTTATATGTAAAGCCTATCATTGTTTTTCTGAAGCACTTGCCATAAGAATGCAATCATTGTACTGCATCCCTTAAAAATCACTGTCACAACTTATGCAATTTAAGTTCAAGAAAATCCTGTGGCAAGATCTCAACAAGAAGTCTACAAATTATGACCTAATTGGCTTAAAATGGCGAAAACAACAGTGCCTGTAACTGTAGCACAGGTCTGTTTGAATGTGCTAAGTAATTCACTGCTCTTAACCTTTAACACCCTAAGAGTGACTCATAGATTTACTTTGTCTAACCCCAAACAATTGTACCGGTCAAAGGGAGACCCCATAGGGCTTAAAGGGTTAGAAAAACTATCTCTCTTAACCCTTTACACCCTAAGAGTGACTCAAAGATTTTATTCTACCTAATGCCTGACAATTTTGTCTACATCTTGACCAGTTTTTCAGGACTCACTCTTCACAGTGTCTATGTGGAAGAATATTTACCATTAATTCTCTCTTGCTCTGCTATATGTTATATTTGGCTGGCTAGAAATATCCCTACCGGTACATTTTTAAAGTGTCAATCTATAAGTGACAGATTCTTCTGAGGCCAGAACATGTTCCTTATAGGGTTTTTGGCAGATTTCAAATGGCATACAGTGAAATGGGTAACAAAATGTACTTCTCTCATCCTCTAAACAGATATTGGTAGTTGTAGTCTGCCATATACAGTTTGTTTTTGTTAATGTACCCATATTGATAATTAGCAAATCAGAGGTGTGTACTATCCTAATATCCTGCGACATCAAGTCACTTACCTGGCTCTGGCCGAATTTTGGTACAGTTGTAAATTCCTAATTGGATGTGCAGTCTTCATTAAGTCATCAGTCATCATTAAGGACGCTTTTCACCACATTTGGCATATAAGACCACTACAGTAGTTCTATTGGAGCCTTCCAAGGAGACTACTTTACTGGTGGAAGTGCTTATGCTGAGATGCTATTTTAGTTCTACTTTGAAACTGTTTGTGAAGTGCCCATACTGAACCATTAAAATGATGTCATTAATTGATTTTTATTAATAAATTAATAAATGAATGAATAACTTACTCTATCTATTTATGTAACAACAACAACAACATTTATTTATACGAAAAAGAAATGAGATAAAAGTAATACATTGTTTTGAAACTTGTAAATAAGGTATTAGCTGCCTGTTGCTTGTTAGGTTATTAGGCGCATGAGATTAGAAATGCGCCCTATAAACACCAATTTATTATTATTATTATTATTATTATTATTATTATTATCATCATCATCGTCATCGTCATCGTCATCGTCATCGTCATCGTTATTGTTATTTGTTATTGTGTTATTTATTATTAGTATGATTATTATGATTATTGTTATTATAACCATACCGGCTTAGAGAAATTACAGGCAGCCATCTATGCAAATACCGGATAGCGAAAAAAAAAGGTACGGTCATAATGAAAAGGTCTAACTATGCAGCTATCTATGTATGTAATTTAGGTCTTATTATTTATTTACAAAAAACCCTGGTATTTTTTTAAAAATTTATTTGTTTACAGTGTATTTATTATTTCATTTATTTGTTTATTCATTGTTACTACGTATTAACACAGCCAGGGAAGCATAATCACCTAAATTTACTTGTAACTCTTGTTCTTCAAATACTTTAACAACTTGTTCCTCGACGTAGAACTAAACCATGCCGGTATACTTGTTATTGGTTACTGGACATTAGGGAGCTGTTACGATTGGGACTAGGAGTACGGGAGGTTTGAGAACGGAGTATACGACTTTCGAATTCAAAACCAGTGACATTCCAGACAGCTCCTTATACATGTTGGTTTTAGGCAGAGAGAGTAGCTCATGGATGAAATGGGTATTTTTTTTTTTTTTTTTTTTTGGGTTGTGATAATGTGAAGCTGAAACACTAAAATTGAAAACGTTCGTCGTACTCAGTAATCAAACTCGTACTCGTTAGTCCAATCTCATGCTCCCTAGTAATATTGAAAAGAAGGGTTTTGGCAATTGCCACAAGGACCCTTCCAAGGATATAGGGAATGTGTACTTAATGACGACACTTGACTTTTTTCAGGGAGGGTGCCAAAAAAATCTTTGCCTCAATTCTATTGTGATTACAGCTTCATTCACTTACAGTGACAGCGAAAATAGTGTACATTTGAAGGCTTCAGATTTAGATAGGTAAATCTAAAATTGTTTGACAAAAATTTTTCTTCATGCGTTATTAAGTTTCCATATTGGTAGGCCGCTCCTAACGGTGCTTGGGCGTATGTCGTAATTAAACCGCTATAAAACTCGTTATACCCGCGCAACCACGCACTCCGCCACTCCAGCGCTTTTTAAACCATTTTCGTGTGAACAAGCTTTTTAAAAATGTAGTCCGGGACATGACTATGGTATAAAGGATTGCAATGAATGTTATCGTAATAATTGGCCTTAATAATTCTACCTCATTCTCGTAAACAAACTCCTAGTCATCTGATAAAAAGAAATTATTAGAAGAATTAATCGCAACCTTAAATCAGTCAATGTCAGTATGTAACTATTCAGCACTCTTATCGGTAGAAAATAGGAAACGCGCAAGTCAATATCTTGATTTATATCAGGGAGGGGGAAAACGTTAAGCTAACACATTATGTGTTTTTGTGCGTACTTTTCTCTTGATAGTTCTTAAATTAGTGCTTGAACCTAT
>JAHPZR010047931.1:2500-5000 GCA_019787425.1 Platygyra sinensis
CCCCCCTGCCCCCCCGCTATGTACGGCCCTGGGAATAATTTTATACGGTTGTGTTAAAAACATAAAATTGTATTGTATTTACAGATGTTTCAACACAAAATTATATCTATCCTTTTCAAAATCTCAGCCTCGGCTTTCTTATTAAAATATTCTTAAAATTTAGCAAATTCCAGCCTCGATATTCTTATAAAATATATTCTAATTAAAAAAAAAGCGTGTATATTATAAATCTCTGATAGGTTTCAACGCATCACTGGATTCACGAGAGTTTAAAACAGTTTGGCCGATGCAGTAACAGTTACAGATATTGGGAAAACACTTAACACAATATCTACTTCTTTGGTACAATAGCATCCATGCAGACTTTGCCAAACAATAACATTACGCTGACTCGATTACTTCATATATCAATATTGGCTCGTAAGTAATTACTGACACGCGATCTTTTCCACCTCAGGGCACAAACGCCGCTTCATTCCTGTTACTTTACAGCAAGTCAGCCATTTTAACAAAACTTTTCATAGCCGAGAACAACAGGCGAACTTCTAATTATTACCCCAGCGGGCTATAATAAGCAATAACAAACTGCGCCAGACAAAAACTTAGGTAAATATGTGTGCACACAAAGGAACAACAGAAAATCTGCATTCCTTTACATCTGAGCAATCCGAGTAAACTTAAATGATACCTCACTGAGATTGGCTAATTGTAGTACAGTTGTCAAAATTTGTTCTGGACAGTCCGCAACATTTTGACCACTGCGATGACGCGTATCGTATCGATAAGACTACATTTAATTTGTTAAATCAGTTAGCAAGTAACTAAGAAAAGGAATTCAGGTCGTAAGTTGGTTTTTTTTGGATAAGGAAGAGACAATATAATTACCGAGTAAACTATTCTGAGTAGTCATGTATCTCTTCCAGACCTGTACTTTGATTGGTTCTCTTATCCTGTAGCTCCTATTGTTTCAAGCGCTGATGGGGGCATTGTTTAATTCATGTATCTATTGTTTGATAAGCCAAGAGAGAGTTTAAGACAGAGTTTATTATCTTTTGCAAACTCACAAGCTCGGCTCTGTTTGGAATGCTAAAGGCTTTCCTCGAAACAAAGCGACCCTTGGATCGAGATTGACAGCTTCAAGCAGTTTGACGTCTTTATGCTTAGATTTCGTAATATCATTTCCGGAGACACCCTCTTATGATTGTATAAGGTTTTTATCTTGCTGCACTTTAATTACCGTTCGTCCATATAGCAGTATTGTTGTGCATGTAATGCTGAAAAACTGGACATTCTTAGCAAGCGCATTCTTAGATTCATACTTATTATAAGGACTATAACTCATCCTATGGTAATTTGCTGGATAAAATTAATTTAAAACGCGCTTGTTTACAGACGAGGCAATTTACCCCCTTTTATGCCTGATGAAAATTAAAACTTTGGTGGCTCTTTAGTTTTGGAGTTTAGAAAATGACGACGTCACGTGCATGCCGGCCAGGAATAGGTTGTAGAGCGCATAGTAAATATGTTACTTAAATATCTCCAATGGATACAGTTATTGAAAAAGAGACTCATAGTATACCTAAAAAAAATTGAAGGCGTCTTATATACCGAGGTTTTAAATTAATTTTATCCAGCAAATTACCATAGGATGAGTTATAGTCCTTATAATAAGTATGAATCTAAGAATGCGCTTGCTAAGAATGTCCAGTTTTTCAGCATTACATGCACAACAATACTGCTATATGGACGAACGGTAATTAAAGTGCAGCAAGATAAAAACCTTATACAATCATAAGAGGGTGTCTCCGGAAATGATATTACGAAATCTAAGCATAAAGACGTCAAACTGCTTGAAGCTGTCAATCTCGATCCAAGGGTCGCTTTGTTTCGAGGAAAGCCTTTAGCATTCCAAACAGAGCCGAGCTTGTGAGTTTGCAAAAGATAATAAACTCTGTCTTAAACTCTCTCTTGGCTTATCAAACAATAGATACATGAATTAAACAATGCCCCCATCAGCGCTTGAAACAATAGGAGCTACAGGATAAGAGAACCAATCAAAGTACAGGTCTGGAAGAGATACATGACTACTCAGAATAGTTTACTCGGTAATTATATTGTCTCTTCCTTATCCAAAAAAAACCAACTTACGACCTGAATTCCTTTTCTTAGTTACTTGCTAACTGATTTAACAAATTAAATGTAGTCTTATCGATACGATACGCGTCATCGCAGTGGTCAAAATGTTGCGGACTGTCCAGAACAAATTTTGACCACTGTACTACAATTAGCCAATCTCAGTGAGGTATCATTTAAGTTTACTCGGATTGCTCAGATGTAAAGGAATGCAGATTTTCTGTTGTTCCTTTGTGTGCACACATATTTACCTAAGTTTTTGTCTGGCGCAGTTTGTTATTGCTTATTATAGCCCGCTGGGGTAATAATTAGAAGTTCGCCTGTTGTTCTCGGCTATGAAAAGTTTTGTTAAAATGGCTGACTTGCT
>JAHPZR010047931.1:10000-20000 GCA_019787425.1 Platygyra sinensis
AATATTCTTGTATTATTCTTACATTATAGCTTATGGCATTTTCGTTTTATTTAGAATTTATTAGGCTATCAAGTACAAGTGTTTGGTTTCTGGATCTGGATCGCGTTCAGCACATTGTGCATGTGCTCTGGACACCACTTTTCGTAGCGAGGCCAAGATGTCACATCAAAATATATTCTTATATAAAAAAGAGTTCATATCAAGACAATTGTTTTTTTTTAGTATCCGACTAGAACAATAACGTTCAATATTTTTGTTTCAATGAGCAGAAATAAAAGAAAGCGGGGGCAGCTTTAGTGATAACTATTACTAGTCTATATATATAAAAGAAAGGTAGGAAAATTTGAGTTTTGGCTGTGGATTTTAGCCTCGGTTTCAGCGGACCACAATGCTCTGCGCTGTGGAAGAGCCACGCTTTAAGCGAACCAGATTGCACTGCGAGAAGTTAATGTTTAGCGAAGCAGCGTCCAGTCCTCTCTCTCGCCACAAGCAAAATTTCTTCAGGCGTGACATACACATGATTGTAGAATAATTATAGCCGGAAATATGATCTATCTATATAAACCTTGCAAATATTCGCACGTGTCGCATCGAATATAGAAATCTAGTTAGTGCTTTCGGTCTTAAAACTTATAGGGACACGTATGAACACTAGTTCCTACCTGCGACAAGATAAGCACGGGATTCTGCTCTGATTAGTTCCTATTTCGGCAGGATTTACGTAAGTGTTCATCCATATCTGTAAAGTTGCGGTTATGTCATAATTAAGTTGTTTATACCAAAGGAAACTCTTATTACCCTCTGTATTTTGTAACATGTATAAGTTAGCTACCATTGTGTATATAGGAATAAGTAGATTTAGTTGATTATACAGCAGTGGTGTGTCCTTTGCGTGTGTGAGTTTGCGATAAACCCGGTATAAACCTTTGCCGTTAACTGAAGTATCCATGCAAATTTCGGTACTAAGTGTCATGTGGAATATAGAAAACTAGTTCATGCTTTCTGTCTTGAAACTTCGTCCCGGCAACAAGATCAGCACGGGATTCTGCTCTTATAAGTTTCTCTCTGAGTTCGGCACGACTTACATAAGTGTTCATTCATATCTGTACAATTGCGGTTATTTCAGGGACCTAACCAAACAAACTTGATGACTCTACATTTCTACACAAGCTCTACACAATCCCCACTTCAATTCGCAAACAACATCCCAATTTCCGCAGCACTTTCATAGCCCTGGCTACACTAGTAATAGTTATCACTAAAGCTGCCCCCGCTTTCTCTAATTTCTGCTGATTGAAAAAACTGTTATATTGAACGTTATTATATGAACTAAAATTTTGTACTTTTTTGTAAACTATATCACTCATACTGTTCAAGTAAGTTAGGCATCTTACCATAAATATGATCTAAAGAATCAACTAAGTTAACTAAACCAACACATTCTGTTTAAGTCATTGTATCACATGATATTCTTTACTTAATACTCTGACGAAGTACATTAATTGTGGAAAAAATATCAAACCATGCACTCTGTTGTTCTAGTTCGATACTGAAACAAACCATTTGTCTTGATATACAAGCAAACGTATTTCGAAAGCAGAACAGAAGTCGAGATTTTTTCCCAGATGTAAACGAAAGTATCGCGTTACAGTCGCCATATATGCAAATTAGAGTCATGCGTTTTATCCTCACCCAGCCGTCACAAGGGCTCTACGCCACGTAAGATTACTCAGTAAAAATAAGCGATCCAAATGAAAGAGATGCCAAAGGTAAAACTGACGATTGGAAGGGTATTTAGCTATTTAGTTGCAACTGAACCACACTGGCCTCGTATTTCTAGTTGCCCCCGCAGGGTTTTTGGCCCCAGAGGGCCAAAAACCCGAGGAGGCACCTTAGGACTCCCCGCGTAATAAAGAGGAAGACTGGAGAAGAGAGAATGTAGGTATTTCCGCTAGATTGTATAGCCGCAAAAAATCTCGATTTGATCGCTCTCACGCCCGCCCCCGCAAGGTATCGACGTTTTTCCCGCAAATGCTCATGGGCAGCCAGCAAAGAGACACGCGCGCGAGGACTTATTGGATCGGCGTCTTTGCCACGAGCTCATTGTCCTTGGTTCAGATCTCGAGTTCAAGCGTCACGGAAAAGCGTCTGTTTTTGCCGGCCTCCATTACTATATCAGCGCGATCAAATGAATTCGCTTCGAAATGGTCGAGATTAGGATCTAAAACAAATTGAAAACGCTTTCAGAGATCCTGAAGATGGATTTTGGGAGAAAAACAGCTCAGAGGGTATCGTAGGAAATTCTGAAGTATACTAGAAATTCGAGGCCAGTGTTGTTCAGTTGCAACTAAATAGCTAAATACAGTACCCTTCCGATCGTCAGAATTACCCAAGGATAACAATAAGGTGACAGGCCTGCGCGACTCCCATCCACGTGTAATAGCCGCTTAGGAAGTTTTGCTGGAACTACTTTGTTTTTAGGATCTGCCCCTTTGTATGGTACGATCGGGGGATATTTGAATATTTCGCTAAGCAATAGCTGTGTTTTGAGGAGGACATTTCGTCAGAGTAGAGCCGTTTATAGAGGTCATATGTCTGTGTGGCTCCCGTTGTTATCCGCGTGTAATTTGCAGAGTTTGACACCTCTGTTTTTTGCCAGTTATTTTTCTCTGGTTAGCTCTGGAGGGATAAAGTTTGAAATACTCCTTTGGCATCTCGTTTATTTGGATGGCTTATTTTTACTGTGTAATCGTACGTAGCGTAGAGCCCATGTGACGACTCGGTGACTGGCAGGGATCCAAATGTAAATGTAAATTTCGCTCAGGACAAAAAGCTTGACTCTTATTTGCATATATAGCGACTGTAACGCGATACTTGTTTACATCTCACTTCTGTCACTTCTGTTCTGCTTTCGAGATACGTTTGCTCGTACACTATTTCCTCTTATACGAAATGTTGTTTTTCCGGCCCAGGCGGAATAGTCTTATTTTTCTGCCGATTTTAGGCTGAATATATTCTTGTATTATCAGTCGACATTATCGCTTATGACATCACAGGCGGCCCAGACGTTGAATACGATTAATACGTGACATTAGTGTGTTGACGATTGCGTTACAATTTTAGCCGAGTGGTTGGCTATTGTTTTCCAGAATGCACTACGCGAGAGTATAGAAGGTTTCACGGTCGCGGACGTCATCTTGGTAGTGCGGCAAAATTTACAGTGAATGTATGGGAAAAATCGTGATTTTGATGCTCGATAACTCGAGGAAGGTTGCTATTCTGAAATTTCTGTGAATTGCAAACTAAAGATATTAGCTAGAAGAGTTAACTGATTAAATCTGAAGAGCATCGGTTTGCTGAGAAGCGAGAAATCGTGTTTTTAGTTTTTCATACAAATGCTTCTAAATTTTCCCACAAACGGCGGCGCCATTTTACAGACAAATATATGAGAAATAAGAATTTAAATATGCGGCTTTCTTTGTAAGAGTACAATTCTCAAATTTGATCGGTTACCTCTTTAAGCTAGCATTTTTAGTTTGTAATTCATAGAAACTGTAGAATGTCAGACTTCCTCGAGTTATCGAGCATCAAAATCACGATTTTTCCCATACATTCACTGTAAATTTTGCCGCGTTTGCCCCACTACCAAGATGGCGTCCGCGACCGTGAAACCTTCTATTATGTAAAGAATATATCATCATCATGTGATAGAATGAGTAAACAGAATGTGGCTGTGTTTTCACTAGGTAGATTAACTAGCTGAACATTCTTCCTAGGTGTTTGTTTACAGACCGACATTAGCTAGTTAAACATGACATCTGTTTTTACTGGGAAATTTTAAGCCACTAATAACTCGGACGATTCAAATTACAACTCTACGAAACTTTCAAAAATGGCGGGAGAAGAAGGGCTTTCAATGAGTTCACTAGTACTAATTCACGCTATATTTCTGCGAAAGAGAAGGAGTTTCGTTCAGAGATTGCGACTAATGTCTCGCTTTCGCTGCTCGGGACTGAGCTTGTCGAAGATGAGGCATGTGGCATAGGAACTTGGTATGAAAGAACTGCTGGTTGCACGTAATGCGGGAATTCAATTGATTTTGCATGCCGATGCTGTGAAACAGCGTCCAACGGGTCCGGAGGAATTGTAAAACGGCGAAAAAATTGGGCAGTGTTTTGCAATTCGTCAGCCATGTTTACAAGCATACAAGGTTTTGTTTCGAAAGAACCACGAAGCGAGCGTCTGGAAATAATTTTGCCAGATTGTTTGGCAGGCATCTGTCACTACACGCGATGCGATTGGCTGCGGTATTCGTCGGGACAAGTTAAACCATCTTGCGAGGTAGTATAACTCTGCGTGAGTTTCCTGTCGTAAAGACGAGAAAACCCGTTGTTTTTGCCTGTGAAAACAGTTGACATTTTTAACTCGCTAAACACTAGACAAAGTGTTTTCACTGTATTTCCGGACTTTTCTGACTTTATCTAGCTAAAATTGTCCTAGTGAAAACACAACCTGTGTTGGTTTAGTTAACTTAGTTGATTCCTTGGATCACATTTATGATAATATGCCTAACTGAGTTACTTGAACAGTATGAGTGATATAGTTTACAAAAAAAATAAAAAAATTTAGTTCATACATTAACGTTCAATATTATTGTTTTCAAACAGCAGAAATAAAGGAAAGCGGGGACAGCTTTAGTGATAACTATTACTTATATTGCTAGTATACTTCAGATTTTCCTACGATGCCCTCTGAGCTGTTTTTCTCCCAAAATCCATCTTCAGGGTCTTTGAAAGCGTTTTAAATTTGATTTAGATCAGAATCTCGACCATTTCGAAGGGGATTATTTTTGATCGCGCTGAAATCGTAATGCAGGCTATATTGTAATTGGAGTGTATTCTTGACCTTGAAATGCCGCTCGAAGATGGCGAAACCCGACCTGATTACCCGAGACCACCGTGCGCGCCTAGTTTCTTCAAATCGGGATTGATTATATTCGCATACTACACCAATATTTCACACATTCTTTATACGTATACGCGGGAGAGACTATAATGCCTCCTTGGGTTCTGGCCTCTGGGCCAAAACTCTGCGGGGGCAACTAATACCTTGAACCTTCGACTATGATTTATGCTGTTTCTAAACAATTATTGGATGAGGTCTTTTGCGATATCCAGAATAATCAAGGTCGAGGTGGGGGTTGTTTGGCCTCGGCTGATAACCCTTGCCGAGACCTTGATTATTCTGGATATCACAAAAACCGAATCTAATAATCGTTTTATTATACATTGAACGAAAAAAAATGGAAGTCATGTTTTTGCCTCTTAAAGCTTCACTGACGGGAAACACAAAGCGCGCGAACTTGACATAATTACCCATGCACCGTGGTCATATACATACATGACATGATTATACATGATTACCCTTGACCTTGAGTGTGAGATATACATGATTTCGAAAACTCACTGTACGCTTTCGGCCAATCAGAAACGAGATAGTGAGTTCAATATATAATACACACAAACAAATAGAGCAAACGTGGCAGAATATCATTGGTTTAAAACTCGTGCCTTCACCATCAACAAATCCGTTGTTAGTTCGTTGCTAGGTGTTGCAAGGTTTTATCTCATTATCATAACGGATAATTACGCTTTGCTCACGCAAATTCTGCGCCGAACGTGCGGTGTCCAACTGGGTGAAGTTATACCGTCAAATCTTCAAGATGTGGCTAAGCCTGTTCTCGCCACTTTCATTTTTCATATGTTCAGCTGTGGTTGCTGCTATCGTGTATTTTATTTTTCATTCTCTGATGAATACGGAACAAGAAATCGGCTGCACTGCCACAGGAAAGCTTTCACGTCGCCTTGGGTTCTTCGAGCGGTACTTCCTAACAATAGCAACAGACACCAACGTTTGTCACGCCAACACAGTTCTGTTGCTAAATTCCACCGTAAAGCTTGATCCAGATCATGTAAAGAAAGCTCTGTTCATGTTATTACAGCGATTCCCTTTGCTACGAATGCGTGTTACGGTTGACGAGTTCAAACAGCCATGTTTTGAAGAAATGGAGAACCCACAAAGTTTGGAATTTCGAAGCATGGTGGACGTTAACTCGGATGACTGGCAGTACGCGTTTGAGAAGCAAATCAACGGGGCACCATTTAACACTCTTCGGGGCCCTCTCTGGCGTGTATCTTTATTGACAGAGACATGTGAATCCAGCGGAGAGGAAAACCTTTACAGAAATACGCTGCTGTTTACTTTTCATCACGTTATTGCTGATGCTCTTTCCGTATTTGAACTTAAAAAGAAATTGATAGAATATCTAGGTGTGCTGTACAAAGGTGAGGCCATCGACGTTAACAGTTTGCCCTTTCGGCCCCCGGTAGAGGAAGTATTAAAGAATTTTACACGGCCCAATTTGTTGCTAAGCTTTATGATCGTAATGTTCTTGACCATCCGCAAGCTAAGAATTAAGATGTTTAGCAAATCAAAGCCGGATAATTTGTACTTGTCAACATTCCCTCCCGCTCAAATTCCTACAGTGACGCGGACAACGTGCGCTGTGCCTCGAAACTTGTCAAGAGAAGAAACAATGGCTGTAATAAGTTGCAGTAAGAGAAATGGATGCACGGTTCACGGCGCAATAACTGCTGCAACTCATTTAGCCATGGCAAAAATTCTTCAGCAAAATAGTGCTAGGAATTCCAAGATTCAAAGCCCACTCTCAATTACTACTACTTACACAATAAATATTCGAAAAGAATGTCAGCCAAAGATTGAAAGCGATGAGCTCGGACTGTACATGTCGTTCGATCGTCTTCAAACTGAAGTCAATCCTTTCACCATGGAAGGCGTAGAGAGTTTCTGGGAGTTCGCGCGCTCATGCACGAAAGAAGTTCACGACAGGATTGATTCAGGAAAACACCTGCAAGGTTTACAAGTGCTTCAGTGTGTCGACATACCATCATTTTGGGCTCAGAGCTGTTATGAAGTTGAGCGTGGCCTTCAACCTGAAATATTTAACTTGACTAACCTTGGAGCACTGTCAATTGACGAAGAAGGAAAATCTCCTTACAAGTTTGCTGGCTCGTATCTTGCAGTGCAAGCCGCACAGATTTGTAACATTTTCTCTCACGTAATTATTACCATCAATGGCCGCTTATACTGGACGGAGGAATATTCCCCTGAAATCACAACCAAATCTCAAGCAGAAGAATTTGTGGATTTATCTCTTCGTATTTTGATGAGTGCCTGTACCTCGTAAATTGCTTGTCGTTCGATAAAAAGCTCCGAATGGACACTGGGGATTCTTGCCTGAGACCATCTCACCCGTGGGCACTCACTTATGTCCAGGATTGAACGCAAATATTGTTTAATTAGTACTTCATATTTAGCAGAGTCATTTGACATTTTCATATTACTTCTTATTTGCATGACAGAACTGTGTGTGTTTTGGTGACTTTTTACCAATGGGGATAACTTGTGATACTTATCATAAGGGATATGAATCTCATTAGCATTCAATCCTGGACATGTCTGCGAAAAAAGTTTCGGCGACCGTTGAGGTCAACCGTAGTCTTACTCAATCCGTACTTATAGATTTAAACTATAAGACTGAACAGGCCTTAAATTTCTAGAGTTTATCACTTACTTACTAAACTACACAGACCATACTTACGCTTCAAAAGTCTTGAGATTTTACTTAACAGAGGACAAAAGGCGTTTATCGAAATCTACCAGAATATTTCCAGAGACACCCTATTAAGATTGTATAAGGCTTGAGGGCCGCAGGGTAGAAAACTGTAATAGGCTCGGATAGGTTATTATGTTTCCCTCTATTGCGTTTCTTGCCACACTTAAATTAGTGTTCGTCAATGTGGCAGTTTTGTGGTGCATGCAATGCTGAAAAAATGGACGTCATTCTTAAGCATTCTTAGATTCCTACTTATCAAGGACTATAACTCCCCCTGTATAGTGATTTGCTGGATAAAATTAATTTCAAAACTCTGTAAATAAGACGCCTTCAATTTGTTTTTTTTTTGGTTTTTTAGATGAGTCTCTTATATGCAATAATTATCCACTGAAGATATTTATTAATATGTTTTACTGTGCGCTCTCCACCTATAGTTTCAGTAGTTTACTCGGTAACTATTTTGTCTCCTCGTCGGATCCAAATTAAAAACAACAACTTACGGCCTGCATTCCTTTTCATATTTACGTGCTAAATTATGGAACTCTCTTCCGGACTCACCTAGAACTTCTACTTTTGCCGACTTTAAACGAAAGCCGATACTACAACATGACTCTGCAGTAGCATTGCAGCTTGTCTCTAGTTTTAAAGTGGACATAGTTTAGCTATTTCATTATTTTAGCACATTTGTTGTAGTAGTATTGTATTCAATTGTTTTTGAGGGTGTTGCCGGATTACAAATATGTTTGTGTTTGCTAGCTCAGTGCTCTGAAAGTCACATGCTTTATGAATTATCTTAACCACTAAAATATGCTCAATAACAACAGGCTCACATTTGAGTCACTCGCGCGAGATACGAAGAGCAAAGCCATCGGGCGGAAAGGAGTCTGGTGATGATTTGCAAATTTCGCCTTCTCGCGGCTTGTCCGCCCTATTTCGCGCGCGCTTGTGCTCCAACTTGAGCCTGCCCACAGGCTACCACTAAGAAAGATCGCGTGACAAACCCAGCAAGCTTCTCAGCCTCGCTCCCAGTTTCTCATGTATTTCAATGTTTTTGTCTCCCGGAGCGCTGAGAAGCAAAGATGATACCCTGGGATCGAGAGGTTAGAGGCGAGGCTGTTGGCTCTTTCAAAAGAAAGTTTTTTGCCTAGTTCTGTTGCTGGAAAGCTGCATAACCCGGCTATGGCCAGGCCTTCTTATTTCTCTCTAACGCCTAAACCTGATTTTGGAGAACAAGACGAGTTTTTTTTTCTTATCATATTTTGCTCTTTTCCCGTCTTTCCGACCTTCTCTCCGACTAGTTCTCCCACACGCCGTACTTATTGAGAGATCTAGAATACAGATTGACTAACATGCGTCTCAATTTGACTGACTGACTTACCTTCTGATACATATTCCTGTCCAAGCACATAATGTTTTACATCTGTTATCATGGCTAGAGCGGGTTTGCGATAACTATACTTCCTTGGTCACCTGTCACATGATTGGATCAACATGATGGACCAATCACACATGATGGCACGAGATGATAGTTATTGTCAACTGAGTCACTGTTGAGTTTTCCGGTCTATTGAACTTTTTACCTACGTAATCCCTGTTACAAAAGAGTTATGAAATAACACAACACTTGACTGATTCAAATGATGTGTACACAGAACTTCGAAACTTTGCTCATGGCATCCCTCGAAGATTGATCGACTGCGTACTTGTATCGAGGCAAAATACAGTTCGGCACGCTCAGTGAGATATCATAAAGTTTACTATTAATAGGATTGCTCAGGTATGTAAAGGAGTGCAGATTCTGTTGTTCCTTTGTGCATATTTACGTAAAGCTTTGATATTCTGTAGCGCAGTTTGTTATTGCTTATTAAAGCCAGGGGTAATAATCACAGGTTCGAGTTGTTTTCGGCTGTGAAAAGCTTCTTAAAAATGGCTGAATTGCTGTAAAGTAAGAGGAATGAAGCCACGTTTGTGCCCTGAGGTGGAAAAGATCGCGTTTCTGTTACTACTTACGAGTAAATATTGGATATTTATGAAGTAATCGAGTCAGCGTAATGTTATTATTTGGCAAAGTTTGTGTGGATGCCATTGTACCAAAGAACTGAATATCGTCCTGGCATTTTTTCCGAAATCTGTGCTTGTTAATTTTGGCGTGAGCCAAACTGTTTTAACTCTCTTAAATCCAGTGATGCGTTGAAACCCATTTCAAAACGCACGAGGACACGACGTTCATTGGAATGGATTAAACTTAACGCTTAATGAAGCAGCTTAATTTTCTAGCTGTCTGATCTTTTCTAAGATTTTAAA
>JAHPZR010047936.1:0-27149 GCA_019787425.1 Platygyra sinensis
TTTAATAATGATTTTTCTGTAGTACCTTGCAGGGTGTTCCGTGATGCTTGGATCCTGTTTGATTTTTTAATTGCAAACAACACTCTGACCTGCGAAGATCCAGAAACACCAAACGCAACATGGTTTAGAAGAATAAATGGTTCTTGACAGCTATAATGCAGCTTAAGGTTTTCAGCAAGCAGCTCGATTTTGTAAATGCACATCAGTGAAAGAGGTAAGCCTTGTATATGTGTACAGGCGCCTCACTAGCCATAAGGGGTGGTTCTTGTAACCCTTGTTTATTGGTGGAACATCCTGTGCTTTCTGTGGGTTTAGACCCACACAAATATGCTTTGATACCACCACCAAACGAGAAACTATACATCCCAACATTGCCTTCATTTTGTCTTTCAGCGAGGTGTGCAAACTGGACCACGTGTAACGCATGAAGCAACAGACCTTAATATGAACCGAAACTTGAGTCTTTACTGCATGGACAGTGTCTTGGAAAGGGAAAAATAGGACTTACCGTCTTGTTCTGCTCCTAAGAAGACTATTGAACTTCCACTGCTCTCTACTTCATCACCTTTTTGCAGCATTAGTATTCTTTCCGATGATTGGACTCAACCACCTGGGCTTTCGTTTTCCTGAGGGTCATTTCCTGCGGTATCCTGTGGAATCCCGGGGAAAATGGCCCCAAGATGGCCACCGCGTCTCTATCAGATTGCTTCATTACCTCAGTTGCATAGATTGTATCTTACATGATGACTTTTTTTCTCTCAATCGCACCAGCTGATGTCAGTGCAGTTGCTCGTATCACGTTAGAGTTTTCTTGTGGTTCTAGCATGTTTTTCGACGAGAAAATGCTTCCGATAGCACTTTTCTTCGTTGAAAGCCACGTCCTTTGTCGTCTTTGTCCCTGATTGTCGTCTTTGTCCATTGTCGTCTTTGTCCATTGTCGTCTTTGTCCATTGTCGTCTTATCGTTTCCGGCACGCAGCAACCCGAGCTTTTCAACAGAACGCAGTGCCATCAGAGTTGACAAAAACCCCTTGCAGTTGTCGCTGGACGAGTACTTACAGTCACAAAACGCCGCTTGTAGCATTCCTGGTCAGTTGAGAAAAATCAAATAATGAGGCAGCAAGCCTATTACTGCTGTGTTATTTCGGCTGTTCGTGGTCATCAGTGTACTGTCAGCACTCCAACCAAGCGCTCTTGCCATACCGTATGCTAGTTAAATTTGATGCGTGCCTGGGAAATTCCCTCAATTATGACATCATCCTTAAAATGAGGGTACTTTGTTCCTCATTTTCAGCGCCATAATTCAGCTTTTGTTTACCGCAGCGAATTCAAACGTTGAAGTTTAAAGAGAGAGACAGCTGAAAACTGAGTTGAGGCTGAAAACAAAAGTGCATTTAATCAAGTCTCTTATCTAAATGCGTCATCGTCAGGCCTAGGCGTGTTTCTCGCACAGGCGACTCCAACGCAATGAACCGTTGTGAAACACTCTCTTTAAAATCTGTTTGTTAATTTTAATAGAAGAAACAATTGATCTCAATCAATGTCAATCACTTGTTTGAGCAAGCATTTCACTAGTTGCTAAGGTGATGGCCTTTTGGTAAATTGCGTTTCTAGAAAGAAGGTACGAACTTAATTCATTCATAATTTTCCCTTTATAAATTCTTGACACATTTAGGAACCGACCAAAGGAATTTGATTGCGAGGTACATGATCCACATTCCATATCGTTTAAATACCAATTTACTTTCCTGTTTATGATTGTAAGCCTCTGTTCCCTTCCTATCTTGTTATTCCGCCTGCTAATCTTCAATAATGATTAACATTCAATTTCTCTTTACAATACGTATAGACTGCCAACAAGACGAATTATAAGAATAAATAAATTTATCAGCTACAGAGCAAATGTATGTTTATATCACCAAGTGCTCAGGATAAGCACGATGAAGAGTTTAAGTATTTAAATATAAGCGACTCCGTCGACTGCACTCAGACCAGGCAAACTAAACTGTTTAATTAGTGAGTTTGGAATTTACATGCATTGTGAGAGAAGTTGGAGTTGAGCGGTTGTTAGATGAAGCGTTAAACACGCTTCAAGCTTGAGCACGCTCGCATTTCATTACTGTTGCTACGTGCAAGCTAAATAGATAATCTTATTCATCGATCTGAATTAAAAGACAAAGGAGAGCGGAACGGGAGAGCAAATATGGACGTAGAATAGTTACTCCATGACCCGATTACGTGGATTGAACAAAATGAAAATAAACTTTGATTTCTGAATGAAATAAATCTACTTTCCAAAATTAATGTGTCTGGGGTAGAAGACCATCTACCAGCCAAATGCAACTTGGACTATAGCCCCTGTTGTCAAACGTTCAGTCCATTTAACAGAAAGTTTCCTGACCTGTGATCTAAGCCAGCAGACACAGCTTTTCAGTCCAGCTGATATTACACATTTCTGCTCTCAAGACCCTCGGTGTGTACGAAATGTCTCGGAAAACCGAACGAACACTAAAAAGCAAAATTGAGGGGCAGTGAATGTGCTCCTGAATCAGGATCCGTTTTATTGTGGTACGATATTGATGTACCAGACTTGTCGTGCACATAGTTGGCGTTTATTTGAGCCTGGTCTTAACATGTCGGGCAAATTCCCAGACGGTCTAGGATTTAACTGTTTCCCGACCGTCCCAGATTTTGCCGGCTAATGAAAACTCGGATTCGTAGATACACCCGATCGTCTGAAAAGAACGGGGACAAATCTGGAGAATCGGAAGCGTTTCTATTTTCCTGTCATGGATTTCTGCGATGGTCGGCGATCATTCCCGACAAATGAAAAGTTAAATTTGTGCCGTCGGGGATGTCGGCGATGGATTTCGCTGACTACCACTCCCCTAAATTGCTTGGCTCCAGTCCCCCTATCACAAATAAATAGGGCTTCTCTCTCCACGAGTGATTTCCCGCCAAATTGATAATCGGGAAAAATCTGGGACAGACCTCTGGCGAATATGCCATATATCTACAAAATCTGGGATGGTCGGCAAAAAGTAACATTCCCGATCGTCTAGGATTTCCCGACGTATGAAAACCAGGCCGCGCTGTACGCAGAGTTTTTGATAAGAATACAGTCAACTCTCTCAAAGACGGACACTATCGGGACCGGCCTCAGCTGTCCGTCTTAGAGAGGTGTCCGGCTTATAGAGAGTCGACGTAACATGACCCCAGGAGTTTTAAGATAATGCTAAACCTGTTCACAGTGAATACGAATCTGTTTAAAGTTAGTTTTAAGCTATTTACTTGAACGAAGCCTACAAACTGGAACAAACACATATTTATAAAATTAAATCTCTTGTATTACAGTCAAACGGGTATACTAGAGTCCAAACTGTGAACAGTACATTCTGCAAACGGGAACATAACCATCTTCTGACTCGGGACTGTTTTTTGCTGCGCTAACTTCTAAAAAGATAACATTTTTTCTAAAAAAAAATGGTGGAAGCAAGTTAAGTTAATAGGTTTTAATAGTCATGGCTTTGGTGGGCATGAATTTAAGAAGAAAAGAAATCGGTGATCTGTAATTTTAATTTGTGCTGTATGTATTCCGCCGACAGGGTAAGAGCTGTCAGTTAAACGTCTGGCCCCGGTTGTTCAAAGGCTGGATAACGCTATCCACTGGATAAATCACTATCCAGCGGATAGCGTGGTGTGTTTCGTTAACACTTATCCACTGGATAGCAATTTATCCGATGCATAGCGTTATCCAGCCTTCGAACAACTGGGGCCTGGTGTTTAAAAGAGTCACGTACTTAGTAATTTACAATGTTTCTTCCCTATATCGTAATTTGCGGTCACATTCAGCACATCACAAGTATCCGTTGAACATTTCAAAGTGTCCGTTGTCCGTCTTATAGAAAGTTTGGTTATAGTAAAATGACTGAGAAACGGCCGGATTAGCAGCAGGTGGCTGTCTTGTAGAGGTGTCCGTTAAGAAAGAGTTGACTGTAGATTTGCTGTAGTCATGATGGAGAGAGAGACTCGGAGACGCCGGATTCAATGGGTTTAAGGAAGCGTTACCCATTAACAAGGGGAAACTGGTAAGTTCACTGTTTGAGCAAATAGTAAGCAATCATTCCGAAGGGAAATTCCTAGTGATTGGACGTGTTCCATGCTCGCTGCTCCTAGAGGTGAGCTTAGTAGCCGCGCATAGCAGTCGAGACCAACAGCAGGCCATGAACGTGAAGTTGAAAATGGTTGTCCGTGTTTCAGTGAACATTTGGTTGGAATTATGGAAACTGACCACAATAGTTTAGCTGTTTAACACCATCCATGGAGACCCAAGGACGGGTGTTTGGAACGGGGCCGGCGAAGTAAACGCTGCAAACGTTTTCAAGAACGGCTGGAAGAGCCCGTAGGAGTCCAGAGAGTCCAGATGAATGCTAGAACAGCTGCAAGGGAATAGCCTGTACTGCATGATCATAACGAGGAATACCGCTTGCATACAGTTACGGGAAACCCGACCGACATCGTTGGAACTCGGTTCAAATCAAACACCAGTCTCTGCAATTTGCGCGCGGCCAGAAAGTGGAGAAAGCTGTTCTTTCGAGAACGCAGGCTAAATAAGTATCGAAAATAAAGGGACTCGCTGGGAATCGTGAACCTCTGAGTTAATTTTGCCAGTCATGCGGCCATGGGAGAAAAACTTTACCTTTCACATTCTGTGAAATAACAAAACCTATTGTGGACCGTATGTCAAAAATACTGTATAAGTTATAATAATCAGGAGCCATAATCAGGGACGGAGACCGTAAGCGCGCGCCATTTCTAGTATTGGGGTTGGCGCCATGATATGGGACAATTTTTCTATTTTTAGAACAAATTACGCCATCACCTGCGGCACACGCGCGTACATTGCTGCGAGGATTTTCGCGAATGTCGCGCAGAGGAAATGGCGTCCGAAATCGTTTATGCTTTTGGCCCACAACTCAACGCCTTTATCTGTTTATGGCTGTTGGAACTTTGCTTAGTATTTTCGCCGTAAGTTGCTCCAGTTTGAGTGAAGACAGTGCCGAATTTAGGTATGTCCCGCTTTATATCGCAGATCAAGTTGAGTTCCGCTGCTCCTTTTACAAGAACTTCAGTTTACTCCAATCTAAATTTCACATATGAAGAAGATTATCAGATTTAATTTTCCATAACACTGAAAACAAACTAGTTGGATATGTTTGGATATAGCAGCGTTTAGGCCCAATAAGTGACAATAAGCAATTATTGGATGAGGTTGAGCATGATAGCGAGAATTATCAAGGCCGAGGTTTGTGTTATCTGCCGAAGCCGAAGGCTGAGGCGGATAACACAAACCGAGGCCTTGATAATTTCGCTATCATGCGAAAACCGAATCCAATAATTGTTTTATTATACAATTTTATAACATAGATAGGACCCTGCGCGCGCTCTGATTGGTCAAAAACCTATGTTTTATCAGAGTATAAAACATAGAAAAAGCGTGTTTTATTGTTTTGCGCGCGTAAAATCTATATCATAAAGCAAATGAAGAAGCCTAAGCCGTGTATTACACTGCGATAAAACACTCCAGTCATATCAGAACACTCGAGAAATGTAGAAAACACTCGCCTGCGGCTCGTGTTTTTTACATTTCCCTCGTGTTCTCAAATGCCTTTCGTGTTTTATCACAGTGTAATACACGGCTTAGGCTTCTTTATTTGTTAAATAAATGTACAAGCGTTGAGACATTTCACAGAACAACAACAAAGTAAGCCACGCAATGACACGTTTCAGTGTAAACATCTTTATTAATGACAGCCGTGAATAACGTGTAAAGCGAAATTCAAAAGGTTTACAGAAAGGATTTAAGCTTAAAACATCTGAAAACGTTTCAGGAAAAACTGAATCGAACTGAAACTTTTGAACAAAATTCTAAAGTTAAGTTGTACGGTCTTATGAAAAATGTTCCCGATTTGCGTTTAATGAATGTTGACATTACAGTTAAAGAAATTAAAATTTTTCGTTATCTCTGAATGAGAGTTCTGTACAATAAATTCCTCTTGAGAAAGGCTAATAACAGGAGATAACTGGTGCGGATTAATAGCCACTTCCTCACCTCTCACCTCGCACTCTGTCGTCAGGGTTTCCGACATTTTTCTTTTGGTTGAAATGTCAGTCCTGCTGTAGCTCCGAATGCTGGACTCATTTCTGTGCCCGCTCACCGCCATGATATGCCTTGCTTCGAACCCTGACTTGTCCAGGATTGTAACCGCCGTTGCCCTGATCGAGTGATTGGTGTAACACTTTGAAAGTTTGGCTTCTCGAGAGATCCTTTTCATTTTTTCACCGAGCAAACGCTCTCCGACAACCATGTTATCGTACCACACTTGATCAGATATGCCGGCGTTTTTCTTCGGCCGCTGAAACAAAAATTCGTTTGAGGGATTCAGGTGCTGTATGTACCGTTCAAATGAAGCCACAGGACAGTGTGGTCCTGGTTTCTCGAACATCACGCCTCCTTCAAATCCTTCATCATTTTCTCGTCGGTTCTTTGTGAGTTCATCTGTTGTTTTGCACACATATTTTGCACCTTTGCCATCCGTGCTGAATGAAAAATCAGTTTTTTTGAGTTCACGAAGATTTTGCCTTCCTCGGCGACAAAAGTACAACATAACCTCGAAAAAAACTTTGTTTTGAAGCGTTTCCGGGCTGTTTTGGTTAAAAACATCGCTTTCGTACAGCTTTTTAAGATCTTCTTCGCAGATCGGTGGCGTGTGTTTGACTTTGGCGAGCCCTTGTCGTTTTAGTTCAACGCACTTGGCGCCAAAAACTTTGTTTGCCTCGGCAAATGCTGGATCGTTTATTATATCGAAGCCAAGAGTCGCCTTGAAGTGTCTGCCCAGTCCAAATCTCAGGCTGTTGAGAGTGCTTTTGGAATAAGAAGTTCCATCGACTTTTCTAGCTTCGGCATAAAATAGTTTGAGAACGTTACTGATGCCATCTTTGGTTTGCGGTTCGGGAACTTTCTTCTCCTTCAAATACTGCTGTAAAACTCTAAGAGCTGTCTTGGTAGCTCGTTTGGTGTTCTTTGCGTCCTTGTCGTCAACAAGGCGTCCTAAATCCGCTTCTGAGACTGACGGGAATCTTGGAGCGGACTCCGCCATGACAATCTTGCTCAAACCGCCGGCTAGCTTGTCAGGTGACGAAAACCATTGTCTGCAAAAACGCGTCATACCTACATGCATAAACGCCAGTGTCTGTAGATGTGACGCGATGACACAGCGCCATCTAGAATTAGCGGGGTGCTTTTAGCCAATCAAAATTGAGATAGCATCAGCATTGTATAATAATAGGTCTTATGTCCGTAGATGCTGCTTTGTTTGTTTGTGTAAAAATCCAATTATTTGTCTGTTGTCGATGAGTAAGAGCGCCCGTCGATGCGTGTTTTGCACAGCTAGTAAAACATGACAAATTGGACTTCGCACTTTGGTGTGAAACGTATATCGAACTCATATAATATCTCTAGGTTTTGAATATGTTTAAGGTTGATTAATGTTTGAGAACATATTAAAAGCTTAGCTGAAAATATGTGAAAACAGCAGAAATAATCAGAAAAGTTACGATGACGCTTGTAATCAAAACTCGAATAAAGATTTCGATTGAGTCAAAACTCCTTGTCTGTTTTATTTTCGCAGCGTATAGTTTCACTATGTGAAAGAAACACACTTGATGTTAGTAGCCTTTTGGCGAACGTTGGTGAAAATTGTTGTAGTATCTCAGCACAAAAGACGACGAAACAAATCTTTTTCACGATTTTGCTTGACTGAATCTGAAGCTGACACCGACTCGGACTTGAAAGTGCACGCGCTGCACTATGCAAATGAACTACTCGTACGCGTCAGATCAACTTGCCTTTCGAAAACTTAAATGCAAACTCACTACACGAGCAGAGGCAACACAAAAAACTTTCAAAAACAGGTTTTGGTTATATGGCAAACTCACAAACTAACTCGATACCGGAGTAAACACTTTTCTTACTGAGAACTTTTCTCTACAAAACAAACACAAAATTTTACGCGTATAACTAGCCGGCGAGCGGATATTATTCATTCACAGCGCGAAATTAAAGAGATTCTTGACCCTTAAAACACACCTTTTTCATTAAATCAGAGCATAAAAGTACATAGAAGAGCCCTGGTTCCTCTTCTCTGCCTTATTCCCTACCATCGCTGTGAAAAATCGGCAAGAGAATCTCGCAACTCTCACCATTTCATCACACAGCGTGACAACATCCACGCGAGAGCTCAAGACACGTGCGTGGATCAGCGCGGATATATGACGTCAAGATGGCGCAATTTGTTCTAAAAATATAAAAATTGTCCCATATCATGGGTCCACGCGCATCTCAAGACTTACGGTCTCCGTCCCTGATTATGGCTTCTGAATAATCAAATTCCTGATATTTAAGATCAACACTATATTTATATATAGTTCCTTTCAATCTTCTCATTTGTCAACTGCGCATCAAAATTAAACTGGAGTCAAACATGACAAAAGCTGTGAATTACAATGTAAAAACAAACAACGTTTAAAGTAACTTTGCCATGTTTGCAGCGATAGATAGCAATGTCGACTGCTCGCTTAAAAACTCTCAAAACGCGTGAGAAACCATTTTTTTCAGTTCTAGATTGTTCAGCATTTCATGTTGGATTCTTCGTTTATTCGAACTTAATTTGGCGAGTTTGGCTATAGTATTTCGCGAGGCTTCACAAGTTTTCAATTTCGATAAGGGAAAATCAAGAAAGGGTATTTTTTTAGCAAACTGGAACAAGGGTATATATTGTCCTGAAGTTCCATGTTGTATCGATATATAAATATAAATTAACTCTATTGATCACAAGAGAAGATACAAAATGAAGCTTTCTAGTAAATAATTTATTATTTCTGTCAATATAAAAGCTGCATGTGTTGTGGTTAATCATCTCTTTACAGATCGTGACTAAAACATGTATTAACAACATACGAACATACAAGTGCATACGAGTAACATTCAAGTGCATCCGAGTAACATACGAGCAACATACGAGTAACGTACGAGCAACATACGAGCAACATACGAGCAACATACGAGTAACATACGAGCAACATACGAGTAACATACGAGTAACAAACGAGTAACTCACGAGTAGCATACGAGTAATACATGAGTAACATACGAGTAACATACGAGCAACGCACGAGTAACATACGAGTAACACACTAACATACGAGTCCATTCGAGTAACGTACGAGTACATACTCGTATCAGTACTCGTATGTGACTCGTGTGTACTCGTATGGTGTTGTGCTCACGTTTTCAAAATGGCGGAAGTTGCCGATGAACCTAATGAAATTATAAGCAGGAAAAAACACTTTCTCTTAATTAGAACCTGTGTTTACTTGGTTTTGTCTGCCGGTCGATCAATGTCCCAATTTTTACTGAAATCTCCAGATTTTTTTGCATCAGTCTCCAGATTTTCGGTGTTTTGAGGTTGAGAGGTCTGGAGCGAAGAACGAGCGAGTAAATGAGATGCTATACGAAGAAAGATGTATTAAAGGACGGATTTATTTCAAACTACTTTATGTTAGTGCATTTAGTTCCCCAGTTAATGTCACCAAAATTGTTTTCCTGATGTGAAATTTCGTGCAAATGTTTGAAGTTGTACTACAAAAACAGTTTTTGTCGATCATTGCGAATCAGTCGACCGTAAATTGAGTAGCAAATAGCGAGGAAATTTGTTAAGTGTACTCCACAGCAATTCTATCAAATACAGTAACGATTAGAGAGGGAAACTCGACTGAAATTGACTCAGTTTTTACTAAAATTGTACAGAGAAACACACAGGATTACGCGCCATTACAGCGCCGAACAAGAAACAGCCAAACAAACTCTCACGACTTCAAATTCAAATATTCAATGGAATTTACTCACAGTAGCTTTCTTTGCCGTCTAAAGGTGAATAGAGATAAGCTTGCGTTGATTAATTGTCTATGGAAGTGTAAAAAATTATAAGGGCGAAAGAATGACGATAACCGCTAATTCATTCACGAAAATAGATCAACTGATGGATTCCGCCCTCTGCAGCGGTCCGTATGAGAAAATTCCACCCACTCCAGGAACAAATCAGATTGCGGGATTTGTTGAATTCCGCCCACTCACGAGCCGAAAAAAAGATAAATCCTCTTATTTTTGCACACAACGTTTGAAAAATAAAATGTGGGTATTGATAATTGCCGCTGAAAAAATTTCTTCCACATCATAAAAAGGTAATGTAAAAAAATTATCAATTTCTAATTTTCAATTTCCCATTTCAATTTCCCATTTCCCATTTCAATTTCCCATTTCAATTTCCCATTTCCATTTTCAATTTCCCATTTCCATTTTCAGTTTCCCATTTCCATTTCCCATTTCCCATTTCCATTTTTCATTTCCCATCTCCCATCTCCCATCTCCCATCTCCATCTCCCATCTCCCATCTCCATCTCCCATCTCCATCTCCCATCCCCATTTCCATTTCCCATTCCCATTTCCCATTTCCCATTTCAATTTCCCATTTCCCATTTCAATTTCCCATTCCCCATTTCAATTTCCCATTCCCCATTTCAATTTCCCATTCCTTATTCCCCATTCCCCATTTCCCATACCTTATTCCCCATTCGCCATTCGCCATTCTCCGTTTTAGTAACATCCATAGTAACTCGGGTGCAGATACACTGAAGGGTTTAAGATACGGACCGCTGAAGGCAGTCCGCTGTCGGATAGTCTCCCGTAAAATTTTCAAAATGGAGGTCCTCGGAAAAGGCATTTCCTGCATTCTAAGGGCAATCAGCGTATTGGTGGTTCGGATCGAAAATAAAAAATCGTAACCATTCAATAAATTAAGTCAAGAATCAGATATATGATATATAATTGATAGACAAAAACATAGCCGAGATTTAGGTCTGTGCGGTTTTTCATTGCCGCGTTATTCGGTAAACAGTTTCACCCAAATTTATAGAGCTTTGTATGGAGACGCCATGCATGTTGGTGCCCTTCGGAGGGGCACCAACATGGCGGCCGGAAACCAACAGAAACATCTGTCATCGAGTTTTGCCACTGAAACGAAAAATTATTACTCTAGAGTTCTAAGACATTGAAAGTAATACTTCTTCTAGTGCAAGAACTGTTCAGTTATCAAAACAGTAAGCGATAACTGCTCTTTTGACCTACACGTGATCCTTCTCGGACCGCCATTTAATGTCACGCAACGCATAAACTTGAAAATTCAAATGTCCTCTATAAGAAAATAAGGAGACCTCTCGAACTTAAACGTCGTAAAACACCAAGTTTTGATAAAGTCTTATGTCTGATTAGAATTGCTAATTTGTAATTTTCGAAAATGATGGCGTCACATGAAAACAAAGAATTATGTCTCTCTTTTAATTTTAGGGGGTTCGAACGAACGAACCCCTCTCCCAACCAGGAATTGCTGTCAAAGCTTTGTAAACTACATTATATTGCAGCCTTCAATGTCTTTATGGTCTGAAGAGAATTTCAAGGATTTTCTTTTTTCAGGGGGTCGAGGAGAATCGTGAAAACGGCCAGAGGGGAAAAAGACAAACAATCGTTTCATTTCGTGATTGCAAATCGTCGCGAAATTTACCCACGGCTAATTAAATACTATGGTGTAAAATTTGAATTTAAAAAATCTTGATAGAAAGATCGTGAGCACAACACCATACGAGTACACACGAGTCACATACGAGTACTGATACGAGTATGTACTCGTACGTTACTCGAATGGACTCGTATGTTAGTGTGTTACTCGTATGTTACTCGTGCGTTGCTCGTATGTTACTCGTATGTTACTCATGTATTACTCGTATGCTACTCGTGAGTTACTCGTTTGTTACTCGTATGTTACTCGTATGTTGCTCGTATGTTACTCGTATGTTGCTCGTATGTTGCTCGTATGTTGCTCGTACGTTACTCGTATGTTGCTCGTATGTTACTCGGATGCACTTGAATGTTACTCGTATGCACTTGTATGTTCGTATGTTGTTAATACATGTTTTAGTCACGATCTGTAAAGAGATGATTAACCACAACACATGCAGCTTTTATATTGACAGAAATAATAAATTATTTACTAGAAAGCTTCATTTTGTATCTTCTCTTGTGATCAATAGAGTTAATTTATATTTATATATCGATACAACATGGAACTTCAGGACAATATATACCCTTGTTCCAGTTTGCTAAAAAAATACCCTTTCTTGATTTTCCCTTATCGAAATTGAAAACTTGTGAAGCCTCGCGAAATACTATAGCCAAACTCGCCAAATTAAGTTCGAATAAACGAAGAATCCAACATGAAATGCTGAACAATCTAGAACTGAAAAAAATGGTTTCTCACGCGTTTTGAGAGTTTTTAAGCGAGCAGTCGACATTGCTATCTATCGCTGCAAACATGGCAAAGTTACTTTAAACGTTGTTTGTTTTTACATTGTAATTCACAGCTTTTGTCATGTTTGACTCCAGTTTAATTTTGATGCGCAGTTGACAAATGAGAAGATTGAAAGGAACTATATATAAATATAGTGTTGATCTTAAATATCAGGAATTTGATTATTCAGAAGCCATAATCAGGGACGGAGACCGTAAGTCTTGAGATGCGCGTGGACCCATGATATGGGACAATTTTTATATTTTTAGAACAAATTGCGCCATCTTGACGTCATATATCCGCGCTGATCCACGCACGTGTCTTGAGCTCTCGCGTGGATGTTGTCACGCTGTGTGATGAAATGGTGAGAGTTGCGAGATTCTCTTGCCGATTTTTCACAGCGATGGTAGGGAATAAGGCAGAGAAGAGGAACCAGGGCTCTTCTATGTACTTTTATGCTCTGATTTAATGAAAAAGGTGTGTTTTAAGGGTCAAGAATCTCTTTAATTTCGCGCTGTGAATGAATAATATCCGCTCGCCGGCTAGTTATACGCGTAAAATTTTGTGTTTGTTTTGTAGAGAAAAGTTCTCAGTAAGAAAAGTGTTTACTCCGGTATCGAGTTAGTTTGTGAGTTTGCCATATAACCAAAACCTGTTTTTGAAAGTTTTTTGTTGCCTCTGCTCGTGTAGTGAGTTTGCATTTAAGTTTTCGAAAGGCAAGTTGATCTGACGCGTACGAGTAGTTCATTTGCATAGTGCAGCGCGTGCACTTTCAAGTCCGAGTCGGTGTCAGCTTCAGATTCAGTCAAGCAAAATCGTGAAAAAGATTTGTTTCGTCGTCTTTTGTGCTGAGATACTACAACAATTTTCACCAACGTTCGCCAAAAGGCTACTAACATCAAGTGTGTTTCTTTCACATAGTGAAACTATACGCTGCGAAAATAAAACAGACAAGGAGTTTTGACTCAATCGAAATCTTTATTCGAGTTTTGATTACAAGCGTCATCGTAACTTTTCTGATTATTTCTGCTGTTTTCACATATTTTCAGCTAAGCTTTTAATATGTTCTCAAACATTAATCAACCTTAAACATATTCAAAACCTAGAGATATTATATGAGTTCGATATACGTTTCACACCAAAGTGCGAAGTCCAATTTGTCATGTTTTACTAGCTGTGCAAAACACGCATCGACGGGCGCTCTTACTCATCGACAACAGACAAATAATTGGATTTTTACACAAACAAACAAAGCAGCATCTACGGACATAAGACCTATTATTATACAATGCTGATGCTATCTCAATTTTGATTGGCTAAAAGCACCCCGCTAATTCTAGATGGCGCTGTGTCATCGCGTCACATCTACAGACACTGGCGTTTATGCATGTAGGTATGACGCGTTTTTGCAGACAATGGTTTTCGTCACCTGACAAGCTAGCCGGCGGTTTGAGCAAGATTGTCATGGCGGAGTCCGCTCCAAGATTCCCGTCAGTCTCAGAAGCGGATTTAGGACGCCTTGTTGACGACAAGGACGCAAAGAACACCAAACGAGCTACCAAGACAGCTCTTAGAGTTTTACAGCAGTATTTGAAGGAGAAGAAAGTTCCCGAACCGCAAACCAAAGATGGCATCAGTAACGTTCTCAAACTATTTTATGCCGAAGCTAGAAAAGTCGATGGAACTTCTTATTCCAAAAGCACTCTCAACAGCCTGAGATTTGGACTGGGCAGACACTTCAAGGCGACTCTTGGCTTCGATATAATAAACGATCCAGCATTTGCCGAGGCAAACAAAGTTTTTGGCGCCAAGTGCGTTGAACTAAAACGACAAGGGCTCGCCAAAGTCAAACACACGCCACCGATCTGCGAAGAAGATCTTAAAAAGCTGTACGAAAGCGATGTTTTTAACCAAAACAGCCCGGAAACGCTTCAAAACAAAGTTTTTTTCGAGGTTATGTTGTACTTTTGTCGCCGAGGAAGGCAAAATCTTCGTGAACTCAAAAAAACTGATTTTTCATTCAGCACGGATGGCAAAGGTGCAAAATATGTGTGCAAAACAACAGATGAACTCACAAAGAACCGACGAGAAAATGATGAAGGATTTGAAGGAGGCGTGATGTTCGAGAAACCAGGACCACACTGTCCTGTGGCTTCATTTGAACGGTACATACAGCACCTGAATCCCTCAAACGAATTTTTGTTTCAGCGGCCGAAGAAAAACGCCGGCATATCTGATCAAGTGTGGTACGATAACATGGTTGTCGGAGAGCGTTTGCTCGGTGAAAAAATGAAAAGGATCTCTCGAGAAGCCAAACTTTCAAAGTGTTACACCAATCACTCGATCAGGGCAACGGCGGTTACAATCCTGGACAAGTCAGGGTTCGAAGCAAGGCATATCATGGCGGTGAGCGGGCACAGAAATGAGTCCAGCATTCGGAGCTACAGCAGGACTGACATTTCAACCAAAAGAAAAATGTCGGAAACCCTGACGACAGAGTGCGAGGTGAGAGGTGAGGAAGTGGCTATTAATCCGCACCAGTTATCTCCTGTTATTAGCCTTTCTCAAGAGGAATTTATTGTACAGAACTCTCATTCAGAGATAACGAAAAATTTTAATTTCTTTAACTGTAATGTCAACATTCATTAAACGCAAATCGGGAACATTTTTCATAAGACCGTACAACTTAACTTTAGAATTTTGTTCAAAAGTTTCAGTTCGATTCAGTTTTTCCTGAAACGTTTTCAGATGTTTTAAGCTTAAATCCTTTCTGTAAACCTTTTGAATTTCGCTTTACACGTTATTCACGGCTGTCATTAATAAAGATGTTTACACTGAAACGTGTCATTGCGTGGCTTACTTTGTTGTTGTTCTGTGAAATGTCTCAACGCTTGTACATTTATTTAACAAATAAAGAAGCCTAAGCCGTGTATTACACTGTGATAAAACACGAAAGGCATTTGAGAACACGAGGGAAATGTAAAAAACACGAGCCGCAGGCGAGTGTTTTCTACATTTCTCGAGTGTTCTGATATGACTGGAGTGTTTTATCGCAGTGTAATACACGGCTTAGGCTTCTTCATTTGCTTTATGATATAGATTTTACGCGCGCAAAACAATAAAACACGCTTTTTCTATGTTTTATACTCTGATAAAACATAGGTTTTTGACCAATCAGAGCGCGCGCAGGGTCCTATCTATGTTATAAAATTGTATAATAAAACAATTATTGGATTCGGTTTTCGCATGATAGCGAAATTATCAAGGCCTCGGTTTGTGTTATCCGCCTCAGCCTTCGGCTTCGGCAGATAACACAAACCTCGGCCTTGATAATTCTCGCTATCATGCTCAACCTCATCCAATAATTGCTTATTGTCACTTATTGGGCCTAAACGCTGCTATATCCAAACATATCCAACTAGTTTGTTTTCAGTGTTATGGAAAATTAAATCTGATAATCTTCTTCATATGTGAAATTTAGATTGGAGTAAACTGAAGTTCTTGTAAAAGGAGCAGCGGAACTCAACTTGATCTGCGATATAAAGCGGGACATACCTAAATTCGGCACTGTCTTCACTCAAACTGGAGCAACTTACGGCGAAAATACTAAGCAAAGTTCCAACAGCCATAAACAGATAAAGGCGTTGAGTTGTGGGCCAAAAGCATAAACGATTTCGGACGCCATTTCCTCTGCGCGACATTCGCGAAAATCCTCGCAGCAATGTACGCGCGTGTGCCGCAGGTGATGGCGTAATTTGTTCTAAAAATAGAAAAATTGTCCCATATCATGGCGCCAACCCCAATACTAGAAATGGCGCGCGCTTACGGTCTCCGTCCCTGATTATGGCTCCTGATTATTATAACTTATACAGTATTTTTGACATACGGTCCACAATAGGTTTTGTTATTTCACAGAATGTGAAAGGTAAAGTTTTTCTCCCATGGCCGCATGACTGGCAAAATTAACTCAGAGGTTCACGATTCCCAGCGAGTCCCTTTATTTTCGATACTTATTTAGCCTGCGTTCTCGAAAGAACAGCTTTCTCCACTTTCTGGCCGCGCGCAAATTGCAGAGACTGGTGTTTGATTTGAACCGAGTTCCAACGATGTCGGTCGGGTTTCCCGTAACTGTATGCAAGCGGTATTCCTCGTTATGATCATGCAGTACAGGCTATTCCCTTGCAGCTGTTCTAGCATTCATCTGGACTCTCTGGACTCCTACGGGCTCTTCCAGCCGTTCTTGAAAACGTTTGCAGCGTTTACTTCGCCGGCCCCGTTCCAAACACCCGTCCTTGGGTCTCCATGGATGGTGTTAAACAGCTAAACTATTGTGGTCAGTTTCCATAATTCCAACCAAATGTTCACTGAAACACGGACAACCATTTTCAACTTCACGTTCATGGCCTGCTGTTGGTCTCGACTGCTATGCGCGGCTACTAAGCTCACCTCTAGGAGCAGCGAGCATGGAACACGTCCAATCACTAGGAATTTCCCTTCGGAATGATTGCTTACTATTTGCTCAAACAGTGAACTTACCAGTTTCCCCTTGTTAATGGGTAACGCTTCCTTAAACCCATTGAATCCGGCGTCTCCGAGTCTCTCTCTCCATCATGACTACAGCAAATCTACAGTCAACTCTTTCTTAACGGACACCTCTACAAGACAGCCACCTGCTGCTAATCCGGCCGTTTCTCAGTCATTTTACTATAACCAAACTTTCTATAAGACGGACAACGGACACTTTGAAATGTTCAACGGATACTTGTGATGTGCTGAATGTGACCGCAAATTACGATATAGGGAAGAAACATTGTAAATTACTAAGTACGTGACTCTTTTAAACACCAGGCCCCAGTTGTTCGAAGGCTGGATAACGCTATGCATCGGATAAATTGCTATCCAGTGGATAAGTGTTAACGAAACACACCACGCTATCCGCTGGATAGTGATTTATCCAGTGGATAGCGTTATCCAGCCTTTGAACAACCGGGGCCAGACGTTTAACTGACAGCTCTTACCCTGTCGGCGGAATACATACAGCACAAATTAAAATTACAGATCACCGATTTCTTTTCTTCTTAAATTCATGCCCACCAAAGCCATGACTATTAAAACCTATTAACTTAACTTGCTTCCACCATTTTTTTTTAGAAAAAATGTTATCTTTTTAGAAGTTAGCGCAGCAAAAAACAGTCCCGAGTCAGAAGATGGTTATGTTCCCGTTTGCAGAATGTACTGTTCACAGTTTGGACTCTAGTATACCCGTTTGACTGTAATACAAGAGATTTAATTTTATAAATATGTGTTTGTTCCAGTTTGTAGGCTTCGTTCAAGTAAATAGCTTAAAACTAACTTTAAACAGATTCGTATTCACTGTGAACAGGTTTAGCATTATCTTAAAACTCCTGGGGTCATGTTACGTCGACTCTCTATAAGCCGGACACCTCTCTAAGACGGACAGCTGAGGCCGGTCCCGATAGTGTCCGTCTTTGAGAGAGTTGACTGTATTCTTATCAAAAACTCTGCGTACAGCGCGGCCTGGTTTTCATACGTCGGGAAATCCTAGACGATCGGGAATGTTACTTTTTGCCGACCATCCCAGATTTTGTAGATATATGGCATATTCGCCAGAGGTCTGTCCCAGATTTTTCCCGATTATCAATTTGGCGGGAAATCACTCGTGGAGAGAGAAGCCCTATTTATTTGTGATAGGGGGACTGGAGCCAAGCAATTTAGGGGAGTGGTAGTCAGCGAAATCCATCGCCGACATCCCCGACGGCACAAATTTAACTTTTCATTTGTCGGGAATGATCGCCGACCATCGCAGAAATCCATGACAGGAAAATAGAAACGCTTCCGATTCTCCAGATTTGTCCCCGTTCTTTTCAGACGATCGGGTGTATCTACGAATCCGAGTTTTCATTAGCCGGCAAAATCTGGGACGGTCGGGAAACAGTTAAATCCTAGACCGTCTGGGAATTTGCCCGACATGTTAAGACCAGGCTCAAATAAACGCCAACTATGTGCACGACAAGTCTGGTACATCAATATCGTACCACAATAAAACGGATCCTGATTCAGGAGCACATTCACTGCCCCTCAATTTTGCTTTTTAGTGTTCGTTCGGTTTTCCGAGACATTTCGTACACACCGAGGGTCTTGAGAGCAGAAATGTGTAATATCAGCTGGACTGAAAAGCTGTGTCTGCTGGCTTAGATCACAGGTCAGGAAACTTTCTGTTAAATGGACTGAACGTTTGACAACAGGGGCTATAGTCCAAGTTGCATTTGGCTGGTAGATGGTCTTCTACCCCAGACACATTAATTTTGGAAAGTAGATTTATTTCATTCAGAAATCAAAGTTTATTTTCATTTTGTTCAATCCACGTAATCGGGTCATGGAGTAACTATTCTACGTCCATATTTGCTCTCCCGTTCCGCTCTCCTTTGTCTTTTAATTCAGATCGATGAATAAGATTATCTATTTAGCTTGCACGTAGCAACAGTAATGAAATGCGAGCGTGCTCAAGCTTGAAGCGTGTTTAACGCTTCATCTAACAACCGCTCAACTCCAACTTCTCTCACAATGCATGTAAATTCCAAACTCACTAATTAAACAGTTTAGTTTGCCTGGTCTGAGTGCAGTCGACGGAGTCGCTTATATTTAAATACTTAAACTCTTCATCGTGCTTATCCTGAGCACTTGGTGATATAAACATACATTTGCTCTGTAGCTGATAAATTTATTTATTCTTATAATTCGTCTTGTTGGCAGTCTATACGTATTGTAAAGAGAAATTGAATGTTAATCATTATTGAAGATTAGCAGGCGGAATAACAAGATAGGAAGGGAACAGAGGCTTACAATCATAAACAGGAAAGTAAATTGGTATTTAAACGATATGGAATGTGGATCATGTACCTCGCAATCAAATTCCTTTGGTCGGTTCCTAAATGTGTCAAGAATTTATAAAGGGAAAATTATGAATGAATTAAGTTCGTACCTTCTTTCTAGAAACGCAATTTACCAAAAGGCCATCACCTTAGCAACTAGTGAAATGCTTGCTCAAACAAGTGATTGACATTGATTGAGATCAATTGTTTCTTCTATTAAAATTAACAAACAGATTTTAAAGAGAGTGTTTCACAACGGTTCATTGCGTTGGAGTCGCCTGTGCGAGAAACACGCCTAGGCCTGACGATGACGCATTTAGATAAGAGACTTGATTAAATGCACTTTTGTTTTCAGCCTCAACTCAGTTTTCAGCTGTCTCTCTCTTTAAACTTCAACGTTTGAATTCGCTGCGGTAAACAAAAGCTGAATTATGGCGCTGAAAATGAGGAACAAAGTACCCTCATTTTAAGGATGATGTCATAATTGAGGGAATTTCCCAGGCACGCATCAAATTTAACTAGCATACGGTATGGCAAGAGCGCTTGGTTGGAGTGCTGACAGTACACTGATGACCACGAACAGCCGAAATAACACAGCAGTAATAGGCTTGCTGCCTCATTATTTGATTTTTCTCAACTGACCAGGAATGCTACAAGCGGCGTTTTGTGACTGTAAGTACTCGTCCAGCGACAACTGCAAGGGGTTTTTGTCAACTCTGATGGCACTGCGTTCTGTTGAAAAGCTCGGGTTGCTGCGTGCCCGGAAACGATAAGACGACAATGGACAAAGACGACAATGGACAAAGACGACAATGGACAAAGACGACAATCAGGGACAAAGACGACAAAGGACGTGGCTTTCAACGAAGAAAAGTGCTATCGGAAGCATTTTCTCGTCGAAAAACATGCTAGAACCACAAGAAAACTCTAACGTGATACGAGCAACTGCACTGACATCAGCTGGTGCGATTGAGAGAAAAAAAGTCATCATGTAAGATACAATCTATGCAACTGAGGTAATGAAGCAATCTGATAGAGACGCGGTGGCCATCTTGGGGCCATTTTCCCCGGGATTCCACAGGATACCGCAGGAAATGACCCTCAGGAAAACGAAAGCCCAGGTGGTTGAGTCCAATCATCGGAAAGAATACTAATGCTGCAAAAAGGTGATGAAGTAGAGAGCAGTGGAAGTTCAATAGTCTTCTTAGGAGCAGAACAAGACGGTAAGTCCTATTTTTCCCTTTCCAAGACACTGTCCATGCAGTAAAGACTCAAGTTTCGGTTCATATTAAGGTCTGTTGCTTCATGCGTTACACGTGGTCCAGTTTGCACACCTCGCTGAAAGACAAAATGAAGGCAATGTTGGGATGTATAGTTTCTCGTTTGGTGGTGGTATCAAAGCATATTTGTGTGGGTCTAAACCCACAGAAAGCACAGGATGTTCCACCAATAAACAAGGGTTACAAGAACCACCCCTTATGGCTAGTGAGGCGCCTGTACACATATACAAGGCTTACCTCTTTCACTGATGTGCATTTACAAAATCGAGCTGCTTGCTGAAAACCTTAAGCTGCATTATAGCTGTCAAGAACCATTTATTCTTCTAAACCATGTTGCGTTTGGTGTTTCTGGATCTTCGCAGGTCAGAGTGTTGTTTGCAATTAAAAAATCAAACAGGATCCAAGCATCACGGAACACCCTGCAAGGTACTACAGAAAAATCATTATTAAATAGCGATAGGAATCTTTTAATGTAGTATACCATAGTTTGCAGGGTTTCAAGATAATTTGAGGGGTAGTTTATGTAATTGCAAACCACCTTCTTGCCTCGAAACATCGCATGAACACTCTTCGCTTTCTCCAGGCAAAAAAATGAATACATCTCGTATTCATCTACTTAAACAAAACTCCAAATTTGTATTAGTCAGTGTTGAAAAGTGGCGTAACGATCGTCGCTTCTTGAATTGTTTGATTTGTTTGAAAAACGCACTGAATCTTTTTGTTTTTACAGTTCGAAATGGCCACAACGCAGAATTTGTACAAGAGTCTCGTGGCAAATGGTGGAATAGTAACGAGCGTGGAAAACGCTAAGGTAAGTCTTGTTAGCAAAAATGTCCAGCGATCGAAAAAGGTTGTTAACACGTGTATAAAATGATAATGTAAACTGCTCTAATGATTCTCTCGATTTTTAGTCGATTAGCTTCTCGACAGAGTTTGAATCAGAGAGTTTGAATCAGTATTTAAGCCTCGCAGTTCGACTGGCTATCAGAATGGTAAAGGAGATGCTTGAGTAAAATGTGGATATTCAGAGGTTTAGGTGCAATATGGTTCCCGAAAACGTTAACACGTGCAGAGTAATCAGACACAAAGGAAAAGTGGTTACTCCACATCTACTCCAGTCACACAAACAACGAACCACTTTGTAAGATTGGAAATAAAATTTTGGAGACATCTATTCTAAGACGATGAACTTTCTAGTCAAAAACCCACTTACTTTCATACACAATTAGAAAGGTTTACATTGAACGAGTTTTCCTGAGCTGGAAAAGAGTTGTATGAGTTCTTTTCAGGCTTCCAAGTACTGATTGAAATAACACTACTCATAAAATTGAAACGCAGAGGTCTTTTAATCAAAAAAACAAACACAAAACAAAGTACAGTAAAAATATAAGTACAGTAATGGGGACAAAAAAATCCCGAAACAAAGTAGCGAAAAGGCGAGAAGAGCTAATTTACAGAATAGCGAGATACTTTTTCTCTTCACTGGACAGATATACACATTCTGCTACTAACAAAGTAATTTTTTTTTTACAAATTAACACTCTAAATAACTTACTTCTGGGTCCATATCGACAACGAAAAGTCGTATCTGTATCGTGTAGTTTTGTTTTGATATTGACTGTTCCTGATAGATAACACTATTGCCTTGTTAGGATTATAATATCATTGGATTAACGGAGAAAGGAAACATTGTTGCAGAGTGCACTGAGGAGAACGATGTCCACGCAGGGTAAGTTACAAAAATAATCTAACCTCAAACGTTTGAAACTCCAACGGCATTAATTCAGCATTTACTACCTACTGCATCAGATTCCTCGTCGAGCCGTCTATTCTCTAAGCAAGCTACAATGAGCGACAAAAGTAGTTGAGACACTTTTTGGAAATGACGCTTTTCGACACTTAAGCGTTTGTTCTATTTTATTTGCATCTAGCTTTAATTCTCTGATACCCCCGGCCCCCCAATTCAATGTTGTGTGGGCGCTGTGGTCTGTGTAGTCGAAAAAATAGAAAAATCAACATTGTTTGGGGGGAAAGGGGGCAAAATGTGACCAAGACGCTCAAAAATCGAATTTTACTACCAAGTGTCTCAACACTTTTGTCGCCCATTGTAGCTGTAATTTACATTAACAAACTAACGCTTAAGAGAAGACAAAGAAAGAAATCAAGTCAAAAAAGGATCGCGCGCTTTTCCCAAGATCTAAAGCGTTAAGATGGCCTGCCCGAGGTCTAACAAAATATTCTGCTGTAAATTGTTTGTAGAGAATTTACATTTAGTTTTAGACTATAATTCAGTACATTTAGTACAATGATTATAAACTGAACACACCAGAAGCATTTCAATGAGTTTTGAAATTCTCTACTTGCACAAATCCCATAATACACCTCTTTTACCCCCCAAAAATTTGCATAGGCATTGTTTTAGATTACTCCTGGGACATGTTCTTGTCCCAGGAGAAATTGCAAACAATGAGTATGCAAAATTTTGGGGGAGTTAAAGAGGTGCATTATGGTATTGTGCAAGTAGTGAATCGTGGGTTTTTTCTTTTTCAGACCCTGCTACCCACTTATGCTGTCAGCCGCTACCAGCAGGGTGAGTAGCTATTAATAGAAAGAAATTACAAAGAAACAAATTCATGTCACCCCAGTTCAAATGAGGGGGCTTTAGAGGGACGTCCTGTGCTGCTTTCTCAAAAAAAATGTATTCAGTTTTTTTTGCACGCCCCTTCTGTGCCAGGATGTGTCAAATGAGCTAGCCATGATCAAGTCACGGAACGCGACTGCTGTGACGAGGATGCGTTATAATAAACCGATTTTGAAGTCTGGGAGACTATTTTTTGTTACAGGGCTTGTTCCCTCATAAATCTTGACCTTGTGATACTATATTTTGTCCTTTCTCATACAGTCTTCATGAACTACATCCCGCAACTGTCATACAAAGCAAGGAGTAACTCTCTCTCCTCGTCCTTTCAATTTTTTCCCCCTTCTCTTCTACTTCGACTTCGCCGTCAGCCATTGTTGTTTGCTTGCCGTGGCTGGGAAACATTTTTAATGAGCAGCACTGGAACCTGGTCTACATTGTTTTCATGGTCGCTAAACTGGGAAACATCTATTTCGAAAGCAACATTTGCGTCCGGCAAGCGAAAAAATGTTTTTGACTTCAGGCAAAAACGTTTTTTTGTTGCCGAGCAGCAAAATTTGTTTCCGCAACATATGCTTCCCACGCGGCTAAACTGGGAAACATTTGCCTCCGCAACAATGTTTCCGAAACAATGTTTCTTAGTCTAGCCAGGCCTATGAACATCTGGCTCCAACTCACCCTGTGACAACGCTCTGCGGCACAGAAGGTCCAAAAGAAATAGCAAGAACAGGCCTTCTCTCCACTCTATAATATAAAGTAATCGTAAGCGCAGGAGAGTCGATCGGTTTTTCCAACACTTTTTTTTTCCAGTGTTTTGGAAGACTGTTATCTTGTTTCGTTGCTTTCTCGGCACGTGCGCATCCAAGCCACGTATCCATCTTATGCTTGTTGCGACTGAATGCTTAGCTTCTGACCTAAAGTGAAATATTAAGAAATATTAAGCGTGGTTAGAGAGCAGTTCTTAATCGAGTGCTTAATAAAGTAAAACAAAAACCATTCTCGACTCTATTACACTGAAAACCGCTTAATTTGTCAGGTCATCTCCCAGTACTCGCACGAGTTTGCACATTCTGCCCCCAATTTCAAAATCTGGCTGACTTTTCCCGCTGCCTCATTTCATCAGTTCTCGAGAATATATTAATTAATTAATTAATTTATTAATTAATTAATTAATTTATTTTTTTTTTTAGCAGTTATCTGTAAACATTCCAATAAGGACATCAGGAAACAGACCAACAGAGGGAGATGACCGCACTCTACATGGATGTTGAAGATCCAGTATGAAAACATTCTAAAGTATTTATTAGTCTGTGTCACGGACACGACTGTCTATTTGCCTGTAAAATGTAAAAAAAAAAGAGCTTTCTTGTCACATTAAAGTTTTATTTAACTCTGGAATTTGCTCATCTCGACGGTTCAGCAAAGTAAACTTGTCGAAGATTTGAATAAAGGTAGTCCTCAGACCCTTCGTTAGAGCGTGTTTCCTGCTGCGAAGGCTGCACGCTAACGCCATGGACCCACTACTCAGCTCCTCTAATGTCCAACACCCGACATTGCTTCGAAATGAACATTGCTTCTAACTTGTCAAATTAAATTATAGACTGCGAGCGGTCTCTTTCAGCTTCCTGGAAAATCCGTGTGGACGAACGCAAAACAAGCGAGCGAGCGAGCGTGACTGTGAGCGTGACCTATGAGAAGAGAGCGGCGATCCGCGAGCCGCCAGGAGCGCGGACATCGCACGTCACGTCTATTTCAATTGACTTGCACGCAAGTTATGACGACCTCTTTCTTACAAATAAAGTAGAATAATAAAAAAGAAAAGATGGAGAAATTAAACCCAAGAATTTAACTCGGAAAGCTATATAACCTTGCGAGTAACGTGTCCGACGACAGCTGTCAAATTACCCGACAGTTAAAGACCACCAAAACCTAACACCATTTTTCAGACATATCTTAAGTAATGCACCTACTCGTTGCTTATATGAAGTTCTATTCTCTTGAAGTAGCTGGATATCTACGTTTGTGTTATTCATGGTCTATCACCGCGTTCAAAAAAGTTATTAACTATTGTCTTCATGTGAAATGAACGGAACGAAATTGTGAGAGATTAGCATTTTAACATCACGCACCAATGACTGTACCCTTGACCGGAAAGAAAACTATTGAAGAAAAATAGCATACTCCTCGACAGATAAATGTCATTGCCATAACGACTCCTTCATTTTGGTTTATCTTCATTTCCCACCAGACATTCAAAAGTGGTAAATAATCCAATCAACCTTTAATTAATAATTTATCAACAGAGATAAAGGTTGTAGAAGACAATCTCGTATTACTTTTCTGTCTATGTTTGGATGTATTTTCAAATGATTACTTTACTAATGGAAACAGAATGATGGCATTGGTCAAGTTTGTATGAGGACATGCCAATCTGGTTATCTAATCTAAATAAATAGCTGCACCCTAGAAACTGAATGACAGCAGTGGGCCAAAGACAAAAGGAAATCCAATAAGGGGTCTTAAATAGCCCCAAGCAAGCTCGAAAATACCGAGTGAACCAATCATGAGAGGACGTTTTGACCCGTACCATCCGATTAACCACATGATTCGTGCCTGTTTCAAGCTAAGGTGACTATTTCGAATTTTAATCCAAAAGCTGGTTTCACTTGTGAATATTCTCACGACAATCTCGTTCTTTTTTCCGCGTCATGTACTTCTGGCATTGACTCCAGATTTGATGGAACTGCTAATGCTATCGTCTACGTCGTTAAGATCAAGACCACCACGTTCAAAATGTTATTTCAAGCGCACATGATCACAGGCCGGAAAGTGTATCTCAATGAGCCACAGACGCTAACTATGAGAAAGCCGATGCTACAGACGAGAAGGTAAAGTTCACTTCTTTAGATAGTCGAGTACGACTTGCCATTAGCTTTACAGTAACACTTGATCATGATGTCTACCCCCGGGTGTCTACCTTTTAAACCCATGATATGAAACGTTTGTAGATAGCATCAATTGTTCCGTTGCTAAACGTTGCATGTACAAGTGATCCCTTTTCATATGATTTTATCACGTTCCGTTTTCAGGATTTTGGCCGCGTCAGGAATAATCACATCAGATCAGAAGGACGAAATAATTCATCCTACTCGAACCACGAGACTCGATAATGTGTTAAGAACATCCTTCAAACGATGAAGCAGACAGAGAGGAAAGAACTGAAATGAATACACCTCCGTCTAAATATGGAGCAAGGTTGGTCGTTTGGGTTGACACGCCAAGGTTATTTCATGAGAGCTGCATTTGCGACGATGCCTTGGTTTGCTTTGAGAGACTGTATATTGCGCATTTGATGTCACTGCCAGCGAAAGTGTGACGAACTTCGCGCGAACTGGAAGCTGGGTAATAGTCGCCTTGTCTAATCCAAACTTCGTTCCATGCAGTCGAGCGGACCTTTTAGTTTTCCAAGAGCAATCGAAAGGAAGCTTACACAAACCTAAGGTGAGGCTCTAATACTGTTTAATCAAACTGTCTAATGAAATACTGTTTAACGGTCAGAAGTTACTCTCGATTGGGCGTTTAGTCCTTACAAAAACAAACATACTGTCGCGCTTCCTGGCCGCCATGTTTTGACGAGAACATAGCGCAATTTCGTCTCCAAATTCACGCAAACCATACTCCAGACTCACTTTCGGTGATTTATCACGCCAAGAATATGCAATGGAATACCACCCGTGGTAACTCATGGACGTGACATACGGAAAGGTAAAACCGTACGTAATACTCGCTGGTTGCAAAATGATCGTTGTGTTAACCTTATTCGAGGGACCATCGAAGAATTTCACCGCAATGAAAGGAAATGACCGGTTTTATTACGT
>JAHPZR010047937.1:0-14805 GCA_019787425.1 Platygyra sinensis
CCAGTGCAGCCGATGAAAAGAATCTTCGAATTCCGGGAGGCTAAACAACATGGCTCTTGTTCAAGGATGAACCAGGAACGATTGATAACCTGATCAGTTTTAGATACATACACAAGAACGAACTTGACAGGCTTATCCACCATGGCCTGCGCAAACGGATTTACCCACCACAACACAAACAAAAAAACGTATCTTGAACACGTTTCATTATCTGACTGTTCAGTAACTGTTAATATTATTCACTTTAAATACTTTTCAGTTTACCGTTTTATTGTGTAACTTTCCCGTGAGGCCCTGTAAAATATTTGTGAATACACTAATTAATTAACATTATTGAAACTCCGGCTTTCGTATGATACGTACATTTTTAGGCCGTTTTACTACCTTTACACCTCGTAATCTTGCGCTTTATTACCTTGTTACTTATGTGTCTGAATGTATCTATTAATGTGCGTCTCTGTTTATTTAATTTAGTAGCGGTTTTAAATCACTTTGTGCCTCAGTATGTACCACATGACTATAATTAATACAACCCGCCTAGAGTTAGCTATGGCTACAACGGGGTTCTTGATAGAGATTTAAATTTAATTCTGTAAAATTTATGGTTAAAAATAAAATAAAAATAAATAAAATAAAATGATAGAAGGCTTTGAGAGCTCCGGAAGAGTGTTTATCCACCTCAAGACTTCCGGCGTTCGGACGGTAACACCCTCCTCGATTTGCATACTTCTTCATATCATTACGCCAGCGTAGTCCACTAATTGCTATTATTAATTCATTCAAAATATTTGCCCCGTGTTCTGATTGGTGCAAACCACCCGCATAATTCCACCATAACCAACTGCTGTTGACCATATATTGAACCAATGACGTCAAAAAGTGCAGCTCGCTCCAGATTATTGAACCGTTTGACGACACGACAAAACCTTGGGAACGAGGTTGTTTCATTTTGGTGAGCGGAAAACCAAAGAGTCGAAAGTGGCGAAACTCCTTGTAAAGACTTGGTCGAAAATATTGTTCTGAATGAATAATAAAGCAATTATTGAATTCAGGCTGTGGTGCCGAAGGATATAGAAAGAAGTCTACAGATCTCGGAGGGTGTGTATCCACCTCCGGCCTTCGGCCTCTGTGGATAACACCCCTCCTTGATCTGCAGAATTTTTCATATCCTACTCAAGTCTCATTCAATAATTGCCTAAATTCCACTTCGGGCTGGTATCAATACGAGTGATTAACACAATCGGACGACCGCGAAGCGGAAGTCCTATTTGTTAAGCACAAGTACAGACTGCATTGGACGGGACACGGTGTCCTGGTTACCATTTATCAAAACCAATGACAAAATTCGAGAAACGAACAAAGCATGGATGGGTGACGCTTTAACTGATTTTTAGCAACGTCCGTGATGAATGCTTGAAAAAAACCAGCCAGCTTACTCGAACAAAGTGCCGGGCGCAACCAATAGTGCGCGTACTGTCCAGTTACAAGCCTGCGTGTGCCACTAGTCCTGCTGTGTAATGCCTCAAATCGTAGGGCTGCTGCATAGCCAATCACGTTTGATAAAATTTTCGTTATAATGTTTTGATTATAGTAGGAATTTTTGAGAAGTCACCGATAGGCAACATCGCTGTGAGATTTGGTGAAAATATTAAAATAGTTTTATCGTTGTTGAAAGCATTCTCCGTCATTTAAGAGAAAATTTTTCCCAAAGGCATGCCCCTCCTCCTCAGCAAAAATTCTTCCCACACGTTTCTTCTTTAGCTTCCCCCTCCGGCTGCATGAAGCGAAAGTAACAATCGTTATAAGGGACTCGCTAGCGGACTTACATAGCTTTTCATTGATAGGTTTTTAAATCTCTTTCTTCTGAATCTTCCGTAACTCTTCAGACCTCCCCAGGCAAGTGGCGCGAGTCTTCAAAAAGGCGATAAGCACTTGAGTCACTGCTTTTAATTCGATCCTTTGCTTGGGAGTCTTCCTTTCCTCATCTTGTTTTTTACTCGCGGCGGTGAAAATCACCACGATTGACTGCTGAAGTCTCAACTATCAAGAAGTTACCCTTATGATAACATGATTTAACAATTGGTTTTAAAGTTAGCACACATGAGCCTGCATATACAGACGTCTTTCTATTTTCCTTTTACCATGATCGAAATACCGTTATCCGCAGTTTTTGTTCGTTGGTGTGCTTCCCGAAACACCGCCGACCAGCTGTTCGCCTTGCTTCCGCTGGCTAAATATTCAATAGTAGTGATAACCAGCCGGCTCCGGCGGATGCTAAACAGGGTCACAGCTGATGCACTAGACTCGCTACATACTTGCAGCACGTGTACTACATGACATTCTTAGTTAAACAAGATGCTCGGACATGGACACTTGGTCTGAACTTAAAACTTTGAGTGTCTTCCACAGTGTGTGAGATCATCTCTAGTTGGTCGAACTTTCAGGATGCTTTTCGTGCTTTTTATGGTTCAATAAGTCACGCACCCTGTTGAGGCTAATCGTCAAAAAGCGGGGTTTAAGTTAAGTGCCATTCCGAGGTGTCCATATTTGTCAAGTAGGTAAGACCGTAATGCGTCGTAGCGTGTTAACTTTGCGCGGGCACGCGGTGGAAGCGCTGGATCGCGCCAAAATTGTGAGGATTACTAATTGTGGTTGGAAGCTGCCTCTGTGTTGCTTCGACCGCGTTTTTCGGCCGCTTTGCATGTCCGGCCCAGCAAGATCCTGGGTGTTGGGCGTGTTGTGGTCGACATCCATTTTAGACAGAAATAAAGCTGATAAACCGAGCACACTGTTAGCCTGCGCAATACAGCATCGCCTGCTCAATAGGTCGTGCTCTCGCTACGACGTGCGAAACGCGACGCGCGGATCGCACGTTTAGTCAGCGAGAGCGGAAATGAAGAGGCGGCTGTATTCCGCAGGGCTAAGGCACATGGAGATCTGTTGGTTCCACTGACCAACCGCGAACTACGCCAGCGTGACACACCTGTTATTTCCATATATAAACGACGTCACGACATACGGCGGCAGCAAAACCTCTAAAGATAAGATCACTCAGACAGACCCCCCGTCGTCCCGGAACCACTCAAAACCTTCGTTTCGTTGACTGTGGGCGATCCCTGTGTGAAAGTCAGGAGTGGAACACATTGTAGAATACAGTTATGGACGTGGGCAAATCAGAACATCTAGCTGTCACAGAGCATAAATCTGCCACAGTCAAGACGAACGCAAGTCGCGTACGTTGTACAGCATGTCACAGTAATATGATCGTCTAGTGACACCGTTTTTACATGGTCTCGCTGACTCACTGGAACAGATGCACACTGTGTGTTTCAATCAAGTAGCTGTTACAAACAGTGGGGCTTTCAGATTACATGCAGTCTTGAGCGGTTCGTCGAGGAGTGGTGACAACCTTACTGTTAGGCAAAATATTACAACCAGACTAAAGAGACGGGAGTGTGGGGTAGATATTGGACCGAGAGCCAAAATTAAACGAGCTCGTTCGCAGCCTGCAATCCGTGAAGTGAAAATAACTCGTAGAAAAAGAAGACAGCCGTCTGGGGCGTTCTGATGGCTAAATCCTATTGAGCTGTATAAGCTACTGCTAGCAAATTCTGTGCTCAGGGGTGAATCTAAAGTAATGGCTACAGTATGTATGTATGGAGATTCAAAGGCTACAAGGGCAAGGGAGACAAATCCGTTGCACGGCGGTCACCTACAGAACTATATTTCATGTCATCAAACTAATTGGTCAACATTGATATTGCAGTATTCAATTTTTTCACGCGACCTGTCGATGTGCGATCAGGAAAATTGCTGGGATACGCGCGCAAAGATGTTTATCGACGTAATCATTTAAAAAACGTCCTCTGGTTTCTTCCATTGTCAACGGCTCGGCACAATGGAGGGGTCTGTGAACGTGATATGGCGTGGATTTGTTAGAAAATCGGATAGTACTTTGGCCGATCTGTATAGCTATTAACCCTAAAGTGTTATCCCTTCGAAGTCAGGGTTTGTGAAGAGATTTTTGTTCGGCTCGTTCTGCGTAATCAGAGATTTTATAAAAGGTCATTTCATTGACGATTCAAACGAATATAAATTTACATTGTTTCAAGCTCAAGTTCTAGTGAACAAAACACATTTTTCACGAGCGCTGGGTTTTAATTTTTTTTCCGGCGAAGGTTTGAGCCGGAGTAACAGAAGCTTGGATCAACGTACTTTGATCTTCCATGTGACAGAGGTCTGCATCCGGTATCCAATGTGACAAACTGTTGTGATTGACACATTTTTCGCATTCTGATCGTTCTTAGTGGTGGAACAAAACTTCAACTTCCGGTTTCAGTGTCCCTGTTATAAACGTGGCGCGCACGCGTAATACGGAATCCGCTGGTCACTGTCAAGATTAGGGTTGCGGGCCTCTCTTGGGCCCGCAAAAACAAAAGATTAAGTTATCTAATTTAGATTAAAAGCGCATTTAAAAAGGTGTGTTTCAGTTTAGAGTTAAAAATATTCAAACTGGGCGAAGACTTGACTTCTAAGGGTAAGGAGTTCCATAAAAAGGGAGCAGCTACTGTAAAAGTTCTAAAACCATAAGACTTAAGGTTCCATTTGTTTTGTTTTAAAAGAAATGCAGAAGACGAACGAAGCTTTCCATATGGCCTCTCGCGGGCCCGAGCCTCCTGCAGCAATTTTGACCAAGCACAGGATGCAACTGGGGATTCAACCGAGAATGTCAGGTTTGCTTGAGGATTTGAGCGAAATGTATATGGCCTCTGGCGGACCCGTTCCTCCTCAATACGTTTTGTCGATGCACAAGCAAAAACTGGAGTATCCACAGATGATGCCACTTTTGCGATATCGCTTACCCCATCCCTTGAAGAATTTTTGACCACGAACAAGCTGCACTGACTGAATTATCAATCAGAGGTAATTGATCTGTCATCCAGTTGGCATGATTTATCTTTTGGTAGAGGAGTATCACAAGACTGACAAGGAACTTGATAATGTGACACAATGAAGATTTACAGTTATGACTGACTTTTAGTGAATAGTAATTTAGCTTAGTACTTTGTTTCCGATGTCTTGAAGCCATTCAAGTTCATTCAAGTAACTTTTAATTTTCTCGTATTGATGACTAATCTTATAAGAGCTGATTTCTGGAGACATGTGCCTTTTGTTATGATCTAAAACAAGTCTGATGTTTAATCATAGTGTATATAACTCTGGAGATCAAGTGGCCAACAAATAACTGCCTTGTCCTAGTCTGGATCTGTTGTAGAGTAGGCTTTCGTTTTGATTGTAACCGTACAATGCTTGATTTTACTAGACTTACAATTATCAAGTTTAATTTGAATGTAGCAATTTTTGATTGCGTTAGTTGCAGAAAAAGATAAAATTCCTGGTTTTTTTGCAGTGTATTAGACAATAAAAACACGTTTCAAGACTTTGAGGTAGTTTCGGTTTCTCTCAGTTCTTTTGCACGCGTGATCATGTCCTCGTTCTCCGAGTCCGCCAAAAGCATTTATGTTATACTGTCTTCCATCAGTGATCACTGAAGTCCAGTGTTTAGTGATAGAAAGCGGAATAGCTGATCCCTAAAGTTTAAAGAGCGTCTCTACAAGAAACTGAAACGGTTACGATGGATGAAACGTCTGATAAAGAACCTGCTTAAGCTACGCGCAAGTTTCGTAAAGTCTTAAAAGTTTGAATCGATCCTTTCTCTCTTGGCTTGTCTTGATATAATTTGCTTCCTATAATATCATTTATGTCACTGGCTACACTGAAGAAAAGCGTCTCCATGTAATTGATTATTGAGAATTTGCACAGTTTCAGCTGTTAATAAAACTATAAAGCCTTCTCTTGATTCTTGGAATCTTCAGAGTATTCTGGAAATTCAACGAACTGTGAAGAGCGCGGGCAAATGGCTAAAACGGTTATTTTGACGAGTATCGATCATCGCCCTTTACTACCACGAAATATAGAAATTACCATAGAACGTTTTTAAATGATTACGTCGATAACATTTCGGCTACAAATCCTGATCGACTAGTTGGAAAATTGATCTGCAAATACTGTGAAAGTTTGATGAAAAATTTTTCTGTTGGATGCGTGAAACGGATTTGTCTCCCTTGACTTGTAGTTTGTCTACATACATACATACATGCATTACTTTATTTACCCTCAGATTTTAGAGTAGCTTATACAGCTAATAGGATTTAGCCATCAGAACGCCCCAGACGGCGTCTTCTTTTTCTACGAGTTATTTTTCTTCGAGCGCGCGAACGATTCGTTTAATTTTGGCTTGTTCATATCTCACTCGTCTCTAGTCTGGTTGTAATATTTTGCTAACAGTAAGGTTGCAATCTCGACGAACTCAAGACTGCATAATCTGAAGCCGTTAAAATTACGATGAAACAAACAGTGGATCTGTCGAGTTCAGGAGACCATAAAAACGGTTAGACTACATATTTCTTGAATTGTAAAGTAGGCTTTCGTTTTGACTGTGAGATTAGCTCTTCAGTAGATGTTCTGATTTGCAATTCATAACTGTTTCTACAATTGTTTCCACTCCATGATTACACAGGGATCGCACAGCAAGAGTTTTTGAGTGGTGGAAAGGGGGGTCTGTCTGAGTGTTCTATCTTTAGATGTTTTGCTTCCGCAGCTGTCGTCGTTTTATTATAGGAAATAACAGGTGTGTCACGCTTGGCTTAGTTCGATGTTTGTCAGTGGACAAAGATAGACATGTGCTTAGCCTGCGAATACAGCCGCCTCTCATTCGCTCTCGCTACTACGTGCGATACGCGCGTCGCGTTTCGCACGTAGTAGCGAGAGCGAATGAGAGGCGGCTGTATTCGCAGGCTAACATGTGCTCGGTTTATCAGCTTTATTTCTGTCTAAAATGGATGCGAAAAACACGAAACAACCATGTATATTGTCTGGGCCGGACATGCAAAGCGGCGAAAAGCGTCGAAGCAACACAAGAGCAGCCTTCCAAACACAATTAGTTTAATCACAATTTTGGCGAGCAAGCGCTTCACCGAGTGCGATTGAAAAGTTAACAAGCTACTGAAGCATTACGGTCTTACCTACTTGAAAAATATGGAACCTCGGAATGGACTTAACATTAACGATTTTTGAAGATTAGCCTCAACATGTGTGAATTATTGAACAATAAAAGCACAAAAAAATCCGAAATTTAGACAATTTAGAATATGTAAGAAGAATCAGTTTTAAGTTCAGACCAAGTGTCATGGAGATACTTTTTTAACTAAGATTCATTAGAACTGCGAAGATAATATTTAGTGTATCGCGACCGTTAGCATCCTCCGGAGCCATGCTGGTTATCATCTATTGAATATTTCACCGGAAGCAAGGAATCAGCTGGTCGGCGTTTTAGGAAGCACCAACGAACAAAACTGCGGATAACGGTATTTCGATCATGTAAAAGTAAAATAGAAGACGTCTGTATGAAGGCTATGTGTGCTAACTTTAAAACCAATTGTTAAATCAGTTATTAAAGGTAACTTCTTGATAGTGATACTTAGCAGTCAAATCTGGTGATTTTCACAGCTCGAGTAAAAAAAGATGATAAAGAAAGACTCCCAAAGCAAATGATCGAATTAAAAGCAGTTGACTCAAGTGTTATCGCCTTTTGAAGACTCGCGCCACTTGCCTGGGGAGGTCTGAGATTTACGGAGATTCAGAAGAAAGATTTTAAAAACCTATCAATAAAAGCTGTAAGTCCGCAGGATCCCTTATAAGATGTTACTTTCGCTTCATGCAGCCGGAGGGGGAAGCTAAAGAAGAACGTGTGGAAGAATTTTGCTAGGAGAGGGGCATGCTTGGGAAAAAATTTCTCTTAAATGACGGAGAATGCTTTCACAACGATAAAACTATTAATATTTTCCATATCTCCAGCGATGTTGCTATCGGATCTCAAAATTTACTACTATAATCAAAACTATAACAAAATTTTCAAACGTGATTGGCTATCAGCAGCCTGATTTGAGCATTAATTGGACAGTGGCACACGTCATGCTTGTAACTGGACAGTACGCGCCATTTTGCGCTGCACTTTGTTGAGTAAGCTGCTGGGTTTTTCAGCATTCATAACGACGTTTTAAAATCGTTAAGCGCCCAATCCATGCTTTGTTCGTTTCTCGAATTTTGTCATTGTTTTGATAAATTGGTAACAGGACACCGTGTCGTCCAATGCAGTCTGTACTTGTGATTAACAAATAGGACTTCCGCTTCGCGGTCGTCCGATTTTGTTAATCACTCGTATGATAACAGACCGAATTGGAATTAGCAATTATTGAATGAGACTGAGTAGGATATGAAAAATTCTGCAGATCAAGGAGGGTGTTATCCACAGAGGCCGAAGGCCGAGGTGGATAACACCCTCCGAGATCTGTAGAATTCTTCATATCCTTCGAAAGCCGAATTCAATAATTGCTTTATTATTCATTCAAAATATTTCGCCATTCTTACAGGAGTTTCGCCACTTCGCTCTTTGTTTTTCCGCTCACCAAAAATGAAACAACCTCGTCCCCAGGTTTTGTCGGTCAACGGTTCAATAATCTGGAGCGAGCTGCACTTTTGACGTCATTGGTTCAATATTTGGTCAACAGCAGTTGGTTATGGTGAATTATGCGGGTGGTTTTCACCAATCAGAAACGGGGAAATATTTTGAATGAATAATAATAGCAATTATTGGACTACGCTGAGTATGATATGAAGAATTATGCAAATCGAGGAGGGTGTTATCCGTCGAAGCCGAAGGCTTGAGGTGGATAACACTCTCCGAGATCTCAGCTTCATATCATTTTATTTTATTTATTTTTATTTTATTTTTAACCATAATTTACAGAATTAAATTTAAATATCTACAAACCCGCTTGTAGCATAGCTAATCTAGGCGGGTTGTATTAATTATAGTCATGTTAACTGAGCAAAAAGTGATTTAAAAACAGCTACTAAATAAATAAACATACACACATTAATAGTTAATCAGACACATAAGTAAAAAGGTATAAAGCAAATTAAGAGGTGTAAAGTAGATAAACGGCTAAATGTAAGTATCATACGAAAGCGGAGTTCAATAATTGTTTAATTATTTATTCAAAATATTTTCACGGCTCTGAAGTTCAATAAAACGGTAACTGAAATTATTTAAGTGAATAATATTAAAGTTACTGAACATCAGATAATGAAAAGTGTCAAGATTACGTTTTTTGTTTGTGTTGTGGTTGGTAAATTCGTTTGCGATGCCAATGGTGGAAAGCCTGTCAGTTCTTTCTTTGTGTATGTTTAAAACTGTCAGGTTACTAAATCGTTCCTGGTTCATCCTTGAACAGAGCCATGTTTTTAGCCTCCCGGAATTCGAAGATCTTTCATCGGCTGCACTGGTTGCCGGATTTGCGAAATTCAGCTCACATAAAGTTCTGGGTTGGGTAGCTCTTAATTAATTCTGTCTATTGATCTGCACGTTTGTCTTTGTCATTAACTCTGGTGACTTTCTAATTAACGATTTTTTTGCTATATTTGGCTCCGTTATTCTTGAAAAAATATTTTTTGATTAATTTATTTTTAGTTTTGCAAAAAAATGTGGGGATGGGGCTAAAGACTTTACCCACCAGCCCCTCCCTCTGCGAGGTCCCTGAATAGCCTGCAGAACAGGCGTATTCTTTTGCGTATTTCAGGCGAACAGAGGCGAAAGCGAGGCGAGCGCGAAGCGCGAGTTGCATGCAAGGGGAGGGGATTTTTTAGCGCTCCTCCCTTCGCACGCAACTCCCTGGATTACTTCGTTGCACGCGATACAGGACAGGGATGGAGTAACTGACTTCAAACTTCAAACAATATCACGACTGATATCGGATGAGCGACTGCCTTCGACTATGGTCAGATGGAGCTTAAAGTCGTTGATCTTGAACACTGGCTTCCTGTAAAAAGATTCTGTAGCTCGATCAGTTGGATTTCTACTTTTAATTTGACCACTGCGTTGTCTTATGCCTCGTGGCTTTCTCAGCTGTCAATAACATTTGTATCTGTATAGTTTGCTTTTAATCAGTACCGATTACTTGCTGAGGAAGGCAGCAATTTTCGATTTTTTTAGTTAAAAAAAAACACAGAAATCTTGTTTTCCGCAGTGCATGAGACAATAAAACAGATGATAAAGTTATGTGTTTCATGACTTTTTCTTTTTGCGCTCGATCACTATAGATTTACAAGGAATCCATTGTGAAAGTGACGTGCTACTGCCTATACTCAGGTAATTATTATCTGTGCCAATGAACATTGCTCTCTTCTGTTCTCATGACTAAAATTATTGACATGAAGTATGATAGTTCTTTTAACTTTCTCTTTAACTCTCAACTTCTCAGGTGTTAAGACGAAGTCAGGTTTGTGTCAGGTTTCAAGTGAACAAAACTATGTATGCAGTCCTTCCCGGAACCCGCCCAGTGAACATAGTTTGATATAAAACGAGCTGCAACTGTTGTATCAACAAATTTGGCTGGGAACGACGTTCCAAGCAACTTGCATAGAAGTGTTCCCTGTGCCAGAAACGGGAACTCTAAATGCTGTCTTATCAATAACACCAAGAGAAGGAGACCCTTCATGATGTCTAACCAAGACACTAAGCCAAATTTCGAAAGACGTGCTTGGACAGCCCTATGGTCATCGCGGTGTCAGGGTGTCTGTAATCTAGCCTGAGGAAATTGAAAATACATGACACAAAGAAGATTTACAGCTATCACTGACTAGACTTTTCGTCGATAGTGCATTTAGCCTATTTTGTTTCTGATGTCTTCAAGCCATTCAAGTTTATTAAGGTAGCTTTTAATTTTCTAGTATTGATCAGCAATCTTATAAGAGACATGTACCCTTTTGTTATGATCTTAATCAAGTGTGATGTATGATAGTCATAATGTATATTCGGCCATGAAATAAGTGCCGTATAGTCTGCAACTGAGCACAATGGAAGAAGACTGAGATTTTCCTCCACAAATTAAACAAGAGATGTAGAAAGTGTCGTCCTCGATGGCGGGAACCAAACGTCCTTAATCTCGTGAAGTCTTTGTGACCATTATCTCAATGGCATACGGACTTATATATTTTTTTCTAATGTAGGTTCGTTTTCACTAACGTAGGTTCAAATTTTCGAAAGTCTAGTGGGTTAAACTTTAATCAACAATCTTTACGTTTGTAAACGTTTTATGCCTGCTTTCAATTCAGTAATATTACTAGCTTTGCAATTAATGTTTGATTTGAATGTAACAATTTTCGATTTTGTTAGTTGTAGAAAAAGATTAAAGCCGGTTCTGTTTTTCGCAGTGTATCAGAAAATAAAACAGAAGGTATAATTACGAGTTTGATGACTTTTATCTCGTTCCGGTTTCTCTTTCAGTTGCGCGCTCGATCATTTGCGAGTTGACCTTCTCCGCAGCGGGCACTGATTTGTCTCAAACTTTATGCCATCATTCAGTGCACTCCAGTGACTCTTATAATGTCCGTCTCTCAGCGACAAAAAGCAGGATAGCTGATCCCGTAAGTTTAAAGAGCGTCTCTATATCAAACCGAAACGGCCACACGGATGAAACGTCTGTTTAAAGAGCCTATTTAAGCTAGCTACGGGCAAGTTCTGCAAAGTTCTAAAAGTTTGAATCCTCTCTGTCTTGGTTAGTCTTGAATAACTTGCGTCCTATAATATCGTGATGTCGCTAGTTATAAGAAAAGCTTCTCCATGCAATTGATTATTGTGAATTAGCGAAGTTTCAGCTGTTAAAGAAGCTATAAGTCTTCTTCTTTGATTCTATGGAATCTGTAGACTATTCTGAAATTTCGACCAACTGTGAAGAGCGCGGGCTCATATTACAGAGTTTATATTTTATCGTCGAGCATGGTCGAGTATCGATCTCATTTGCGACCTCGAAAAACAGAGATCCCACTCCCAATAGACAGGAAATGACATTAATATCGAACGTTTTTGAACTGAAGAGTTAGTTGATGAGATTTCGTGAGGAGTACAAATCATTGATTACATATGACTGGTTACGAAATTAGAGAAGCAGAGAAGAAATTGTCGTTCGCAAGGGCATTGCCTTTCGAAGTTTAAACTGCATTTTGGCCAGCTAAACTTTACTGTCCGTGCTTAAAACAGGATGTTAATACAGTGACGCCGACGCGCCCTGAAACAGTGTACCTAGGATTTGAAGCAAAGGTGGTTAAATAGGAACACCCTCCCCCGTTTCAAAAATTCTTATCTTAGACTGTACAGATAAAGTAACAACTCTTGTGATAACCTTTTATACACTCAGAAACAGTAGTTGAAGTTCTTGGCTTAGGCAATCCTTTTGCAATGATTAATGATTGAAAAGTACGTGCATAAATATAATCCAATATGTTGTTTATTCTAATTTTAACCATAAGGAAAACGTGGAGTCCGTTGTGATAGTGACGTACTACTACCTAATCGAGATACAATCTCGTTCCCTGGTTACGGCTGGTCACGTGTCTATGCACCAACCCAAACCGCACAGAGCTAGAGGGTGGGTCCTTGACTTAATTTTGTCAAGACTGTCTAGGGACTGAGGTGAATGTTGCGCTGCTATACAGACGTTATTTTGAAAAGGAAGCAAGTTTTTTGTCAGACACCCTGCCTGGCCAGTGTTTCGGCTCTACCTGAACTTCTATGAGTATGAGATGCTGATTGAGAGGGACCTTTGCTTATATTTCACTGTTTGTTTTTTAAACAATAGCCAATAACCTGCTTTGAATTAGTTTAATCAGTTACTCACACAAAAAGAATTAAACAACCGTGAAATTATTGATGGTATGCATTCAACTTGAAACTACTTTCGTGACCGAAAATTGGATTTACCGCTAAACAGTTAAAAACGAAAGCCGCTGGGTTTTGCATGCGTGCGATCGATGCAGTTGTTGTCAAGTTCTTCATAAAGTTTTTCACTGTAAGAGAATCGAATGACCGTCAAACTTTCGATTGGTTGAGTTAAATCAAATTCAAATTCAAAGCCAAGTAACAAACTACTGACTTGCAACTTATTCCTCTTGAACTCGTTAAATCTAATCGTGTACAGTGTACGTAAAGCAAGAGAAGCATATCTCATTGAACTTGAGAGATCAAACCCTTGAACCGCATGGTCTAAATAAGAAAGATGAAACTTAGTACGTTTCTTTTGGATTAGGTTTCTGTGTTTAGGTCATTTGTACTATTATAGCTGTTCATTACTACTTTTCAGGTTGTAACGTATTTTTTACGATAACTGCAGAAATTCACGCGCGCTCATTGGTTTAATTTTATTGTCCATATGCGGACAGACACATAAATTTGAATTTCACGCGACGCGTCAGCGAGCGAGAGCGGGCAATTCGACAATTTGTTATCGTAAAAAACAAATTGATGTCAGTTTTTAATGCGTCTGTCCTGTTATTGACAATGAATTTCGTCATAACATTGTCAAAGTAGTCTGCGGATCCACTCGGCTATCGCCTCGTGGATCCCCAGCTACTTTGACAATGTTATGACGAAATTCATGATCAATAACAGGACAGACGCATAAAAAACTGACGTCAATTTGTTAAGTATACCCATATTTTTAATATTTTAAATTTTTACGTTACTTTTTTCATCGTTACTTATTACTTAACCTTGTCTGTCAGTCTTTTGTTATTATTTATCTTTTCACTAGTCATATCGTATTTCCCACATTTTAAATTTGTAACGTTTAAAAACTAGTCATTCTCACCAACGATTGAATGCAGGAGAACCGCACAACGTCGAACAAAACAACTTGGCCACTCTGTTGCCGGATCTCTAGTAGAAATTCACGTACCAGACGTCACTTGAAGTGTAAACAAAACCAATTTGATAGCAAGGCTGTACTACGGCAAGGGCAATTGAAACTTTAATGGGCCAATATTTCGACTAGCAGAGCTAGTCTTCTTCAGGGCCAGTACTAATACTGTGTAATCAGCCTTGTGTATACTGTGTAATCAGTATACACAAGTATACTGTGTAATCAGCGTTGTGTATACTGTGTAATCAGCCTTGCTAATTTTCGTCTATTACATTTATTTTGTGTTTTGTGGGGGCCATTTTGAATTCCCAGACTTCTAGAATTTCGGTTCCAGACCTCGCAATAGCAGACCGGGCGCGCGCGCGTATTAAAAATTCAAAATGGCCGACACAAAACACAAAACACAAACTAAAAGGTAGTTTGGTCTTTTATTAATATTTTTAACGGATGCGAGGGCTCCCTGTGGCTTATTCAGCGCGCAGACGTTGTTGATGTCAAGTTCTTCGTACATTTTTTCGCTGCAAGAGAAGGGAATGATTATCAAACTGTCAATGAGAATAATTCAATCAAATCGAAACTACCTTTTCAGGCGACCATGTTACGTATTTAAGGAGGCTCGAAAGGGTTTTTCGTTGCTGCAGTGTTTGTGAAACGTTGGAAGATTACAAAGAAGGATATTTAATGGTGTGAGCAAACTATATGTCTCCTTGCAACTCTATTCCTGGGCTATACTTTGAGGGTACTTGTGACGTCATATCAGTTACCACAGCAACGCTCAAGGTCCACAAAAACGTCCACTAAATTTCAGTTTTTGTAAATTATCTGAAAAACTAATTCGGTGACCTATCATTTTTATTTCTTTGTTGGAAAGTTCCCTAAATTCCGTAACTTTTCAGACAGCATGGAAAAAAATTATCTAGTAGAATTAAATATATTTAAAGAAAATGCGATCTATGGCTTACAGAAAATTCCACTAGATAATTTTCTC
>JAHPZR010047941.1:0-2500 GCA_019787425.1 Platygyra sinensis
AGCGTTGTGGAAGCAATAAAGCCCGAAAATAACTGTTTTTAGAGATTACAATACAATACTACGGGTTGTCACCATCCAAGTTATTGTTTGAATGGATAGAAATAGACTAAGTTAATTTTTAATTTGTACTGTATGGATTCCGTCAACAAGATAAGAACTGTCCATTGAACATACTGCCTTTAAAAAGATTCGCTGCTTGGTATTTAACGAAATTTTTCTCCTTAGAATCGTATTTGCGTTTCACAATCAAGCAGCTCAAAGTGTCTCCTTGACCATTTCAAACTGTCCGTTGTCCTTCTTATTGAGGTGTCTGGTCATTATAGAAATTTGTTTATAGTAAAATGACTGATAACGGCGGGACCAGTACGGTGTCCCTGTTTAAAGAGGTGTCCGTCTTATAGAGGTGTCCGTTAAGAGAGAGTTTACGTAAAACATAAAGGAACCAGGATGGTTAAGGATGGAGATGATCGACAACGGATTAACAACACGAAACTGGAAAAATTAGGCTACAATTTTTCAAACCGTCTAACCCGTACAACAGCTCCTTTAAATATTTACGAGAGGCCGTTGTAAGGATTTATATTTAATTTCACATGACCATATCAGATATGGTAAAAAAATGACAATATTAACATTTTGGTCTCCAAGCTTCCCAATTTGGATGCCAAAAATGGATCTCAGCATCCGGCTCCATGCAGGACTCACGGTAGTTTTTTTTTAGTTGTTGCCATATTTAGGTAGGGTAATAGTTGTGGTATTTTGAACAAAACACACTGTTCCTTGGTCCAGTATTACACCCAGAATTCTCAACTTTAGCTATTAGAAGTGGCTAAGCCCTTTTAAGCATTGTCTTTATTTGTGGTAGCCAGAAAAAAAAGGCTATATTACCGATGAGGTCATTATGTATTACAGCTCCAATTTTGACTGCCCGCTAGCATGCCGGCATCAGCCGCTGTATGCAAGGATGTCCTATAAAATCTTTTTCTTTATAGGTGTTTTTATTAGTTAAGTTTCCTAGAAATACCCCATATCCTGTTTAATGTTTTACCAAAATACGCCTGTAGTTACCAAAAACACCCACATGGAGCCTCAGTAAAACATGGTTAGGTGCTTGGATTCTCAACAAGCAGTCCTGGGTCTGACCCAACCATAATATACATGTATATGGTACATATTGATGAGTTTGCTCCTATAAATGTCATGATGCTCTGTGTCTATTCAGTAATGAATTGCAGGTGTGTCCCTTAGTGATTTTTCGAAAGGGTGGAGGCATCTGTTCGTGTTTTCCGGCACTCATACTGTGCATATTGTGGGTCGATGATCTCAAACGCATTAATGTGGTAATGAAACAAATAAAAAACAATGCAACAGTGCGAATAGTCGCTGTGTGTCACTGATTGTTCTTGCACATTTTTACTTCCTTCAGAGATCTGTGATTGATAATGAACTTACACATGGACGAACAAGGAATCTTATTTGCTTTATTAGAAATAAATATATAATAAATAATAATAATAATAATAATACTTTATAATGCGCAATTCCTATACTGTTCAATGCCGGATGAAAGATAAAACTGAATAAAAAGGTTAAAGCTAACATTACAATTAAAGCAAATTACAATGATTTAAAAAGCTAAAATTTCAATTAAAAGTAAAACTTACAATAATAGAAACAACTATGATAAAAATGCGAGGCGGAATAAGTGAGTTTTTAGCTTGGCTTTAAAACTACTAACTGTGTTGGCGCTTCTTATGTTAAATGGTAGCGCATTCCAAAGTTTCGGTGCAGCACAGGTAAAAGAACGGTCACCTAGTGTAGCTTTTGATTTAAAACGAGGATAACTAAGTAAAAATTTATCGCTAGAATTCCTTAGATTATATTTAGATGGAAGCCTAAGAGAAACCTTAAAGAAAGAAAAGAGTTGTTCATTACCGGTACATCACTGATGCATCGTTACTCCAATTATCAATCATAAGTATTAAGGACCAATCAAAATGCAAGAACAATTTGATACATTATAAATTATAATGTCTCCTTGACAGGTCTTGAACACAATGTGATAGCACTGCTCGACCCTGTGGGCCCAGCTGGAACAGATCCAGAGTATCAGTGCCTGGTTGTCAGTAAAGAAACAGAGAAAGGAGGATTCGTGGTGAATGATGTGCGAGAAAAGAAGGGTTTAAACCCACTGGTCGTTCATGTGATTGATATTGTCGTTGAGAAAGATGGTGAACTTGTCCATGGAAAACATCATGAAGTCGATGAAAAGATGAGCTCTACAATGGAAAGACAGAAACTCTTAGGGACACTTTTGAGGCCTGTTGTTAGGAAAGAGAGGGGCCAAGGTCAGCCATACGTCATTGGTCTAACTGGAGGGATTGCCAGTGGGAAGTCTGCTGTCTGCCAGAGACTTAAAGGTTTAGGAGCTGCCATCATCAACTGTGACCAGCTGGGCCACCAAGCTTACGCACCTGGGAAGAAAGCATACAAGGAAATC
>JAHPZR010047941.1:7500-19264 GCA_019787425.1 Platygyra sinensis
GAACACCCTCCCCTATTTTTACATTTTTGACACAACTATCTCATTGTCTCACCATGGTAAGAGTTTGAAAGGAAATCAATAATTATTAATTAATATTAGGAGATTTTCACACGAAACTCATTTAAAATATCTAATCAATAGATATTTTGTAAGAAAGTATTGTATTTACAACAAATTCACCATTTTGAAATATGATAATCTTCAATTCAATCTATTAATGACTAAGAAATTCAAAGTCTATCTAGTGATTATCATCACCTTATTTCTATTGCAGTGGCTGTACAAAATAATTTGAGAATTACAAGGAGAAAAATAATTCAAAAATAGACATCTACCCATTTCTGTGACACCTGCCACATATGCTTTGTGCATTGGTACTCTATGGACAAACTTAATTTTGTACTGTAATATCTATCATTTAGATTAAACTTTTCAATAAACTAAATCCTCTCTAGTAAATGTTTCCATGCCCTTTCAACTTGAAGTTGGGTATACTCGGGTTCCCACAAGGTGCAGATAGCAACATTGGCCTTCATGACCCTTTCTTCATTGGTTATTTGTGATTTAATTCTGTTTGCCGCTTGCTCTTGAGTAATACCATCTCGCAACAGAATACGCGATAGAGCCTCATTCTCTGGGACAAACGTCACCCACACTTCAGTGGTAGCACTGTCCCAGCCTGCCTCCAAAAGAACTGCAGCATCCAATACACAAACCTCAAACCCTTCATCTCCATACCTTAGAATTTCTGCTCGCACTTGTGTCATTATTTCTGGCCAAACTATGCCATTTAGCAATGCCAGCTTGGTCTTGTCAGCAAACACTATGGAGCCTAAAGCACGTCTGTTTATAGTCTGTTCCTTTGTTAAGACTCCACTTCCAAAATTCTCAATGATTTCCTTGTATGCTTTCTTCCCAGGTGCGTAAGCTTGGTGGCCCAGCTGGTCACAGTTGATGATGGCAGCTCCTAAACCTTTAAGTCTCTGGCAGACAGCAGACTTCCCACTGGCAATCCCTCCAGTTAGACCAATGACGTATGGCTGACCTTGGCCCCTCTCTTTCCTAACAACAGGCCTCAAAAGTGTCCCTAAGAGTTTCTGTCTTTCCATTGTAGAGCTCATCTTTTCATCGACTTCATGATGTTTTCCATGGACAAGTTCACCATCTTTCTCAACGACAATATCAATCACATGAACGACCAGTGGGTTTAAACCCTTCTTTTCTCGCACATCATTCACCACGAATCCTCCTTTCTCTGTTTCTTTACTGACAACCAGGCACTGATACTCTGGATCTGTTCCAGCTGGGCCCACAGGGTCGAGCAGTGCTATCACATTGTGTTCAAGACCTGTCAAGGAGACATTATAATTTATAATGTATCAAATTGTTCTTGCATTTTGATTGGTCCTTAATACTTATGATTGATAATTGGAGTAACGATGCATCAGTGATGTACCGGTAATGAACAACTCTTTTCTTTCTTTAAGGTTTCTCTTAGGCTTCCATCTAAATATAATCTAAGGAATTCTAGCGATAAATTTTTACTTAGTTATCCTCGTTTTAAATCAAAAGCTACACTAGGTGACCGTTCTTTTACCTGTGCTGCACCGAAACTTTGGAATGCGCTACCATTTAACATAAGAAGCGCCAACACAGTTAGTAGTTTTAAAGCCAAGCTAAAAACTCACTTATTCCGCCTCGCATTTTTATCATAGTTGTTTCTATTATTGTAAGTTTTACTTTTAATTGAAATTTTAGCTTTTTAAATCATTGTAAGTTTGCTTTTAATTGTAATTTTAGCTTTTTAACCTTTTTATTCCGTTTTTAATCTTGTCATGCGCATTTGAACATTATATGGAATTTGCGCATTATAAATGTTATTATTATTATTATTATTATTATTATTATATTTATTCTATAAAGCAAATAGATTCCTTGTTGCCAGTGTCAGTTCAGTTACAATCACAGATTCTGAGAGGAAGTAAAAATGTGCCAGAAAATCAGTGACACACAGGGCTATTGCCTTTTGCATTGTTTTATTTGTTCATACCACATTAATGCGTTTGAGATCATGACCCACAATATGCACCACTATGAGTGCCTGGAAAACACGAACAGATGCTCCACCCTTCTAAAATCACTAAGACATCACCTGCAATCAATTACTGAATAGACACAGAGCATCATGTACATATTATAGAGCAACCTCTATAATATGTACCTCTATACATGTATATTTATGGTTTGGGTCAGACCCAGACGCTTGTTGAGAATCCAGCACCCCTAACCATGTTTTACTGAGGCTCCATGTGGGTGTTTTTGGAATACAGGATATTTTGGTAAAACATTAACAGGATATGGGTATTTCTAGGAAAATAACTACATAAAACACATAAAGAAAAGATTTTACAGGACATCCTTGCATACAGCGGCTGTGCCTGCAGTGCTAGCGGCAGTCAAAATGAGCTGTCCTACCTAAATGACATCATGGTAATAGCCTTTTCTCTCTTGGCTACCACAAATAAAGACAATGCTAAAGTTGCTTTAGCCACTTCTAATAGCTAAGTTGAGATTCTGGGTTTAATCTGGACAAGGAACAGTGTGTTTTGTTCAAAATAACACAACTATTACCCTACACTAAATCTGGCAACACTAAAAAAAAACTACCCGTGAGTTGCCATGCCGGATGCTGATGATCCATTTTTGCATCAAATTGGAAGCTTGGAGACACAAAATGTTTCATATTTTTCATTTTTTACAATCTGATATGGTCATGTGAATTAATTATAAATCCTTCTCGTAAATATTTAAAGGAGCTGTGTCACGGTTAGACGGTTTGAAAAATTTAACCTAAATTTTTCAGTTTCGTTGTGGTAATCCGTGTCGATCATCTCCATCCTTAACCATCCTTGTTCCTTTATGGTTTACAGTCAACTCTCTCTTAACGGACACCTCTATAAGACGGACACCTCTGTAAGATGGACACCCGGTACTGGTCCCGCCCGTTTCTCAGTCATTTTACTATAAACAAATTCTCTATAAGACGGACACCTCCATAAGACGGACAACGGACAGTTTGAAATGGTCAACGGACACTTATGAGCTGCTGATTGTGAACACAAATTACGATTTAAGGAAGAAAAATTCTTAAATTACCAAGCATGCGAATCTTTTTAACAGCAGATGTTCAATTGAAAGTTCTTATCTTGTTGACGGAATACATACAGTACAAATTAAAATTAAATTAGTCATCATTTTCTTCCATTCAAACAATAACTTGGAGGTGACAACCGATAGTATTGTTACAGTATTGTAATCTAAAACAGTTATTTTCTTGCTTTCTTGCTTCCACAACGCTGCAAGATGAAATCCTCGTATCAATTAAGCAGCGATAGTAAACGCTTTGAAGATTTAACTGTTGCACTTGAAACAATTCACGATCACAGATTTCTTTTCTTCTAAAGTCCATGCCCACCAAAGCCATGACACTATTAACTTATGCCAAATATTTATAATTTTTTTTTTTTAAAATGATATCTTTTTAGCTTTGGTGAAGCGAAAGACAGTCCTGAGTCAAAAGATGGTTATGTTCCTGTTTGCAGAATGTACTGTTCACTGTTTGGACTCTAGTTAACCCGTTTTATTGTAATACGACAAGAGATTCAATTTTATGAATAATGATGTTTTTGTTCCAGTTTGTAGGTTTCGCTGAAGTAAATAACTTAAAACAAACTTGAAACAGACTCATTTTCACTGTGCACAGGTTCAGCATTAAAATCTTAAAATTCCTGGGGTCATGTTACGTGGACTCTCCATAAGCTGGACACCTCTCTAAGACAGACAGCTGAGGCCGGTCCCGCCGGTGTCCGTCTTAGAGAGAGTTGACTGTATTATCATCTCTTTAGTGTTTTTCTATTTCTAAACCATTATTTTTCAGGTTTCCTTCAATTTCAAGGTAATTTTGTTGATGGTCAAAACAACTCAAAATAATGTGATGTAGCCCTTTAACACCATCTCCAGTGATAAAAGCTGCCTGATTTCAATATCTGCCAACTTTCATTGACATCAGGGCCGGGTTGTTCAAAGCCCGATTAAGCTAACCCTGGGTTAGCGAGAATTTTGATTTCAGTTTTATAACTTCTAATGGTTAGGTAATCTGTTTATATTGTTTCACCTTCAGCTTCAAGCTGTAGTAATCTAAACTACACCAAACGTTAGAGGTGAAAAACATGTTTAAACAAGAAAAAATAGTGCTTCAGTTAACATTTAATCCTGGGTTAACGTTAACCGGCTTTTGAACAACCCGGCCCAGGACAGTAAAGTTTTTCCCACCTGCTGAATTCTGATTGGTCAATTCTAATTTAGGCACTGCCAGCCGTATGCAAGGATTGAGTATGAAAATTATTACTTTTTGAAAGTGAAATAATTTTACAAGACATGGGATATTTAGGCCAAAAATTAATGGGATATGGGATACTCAGACCACCACCTCTAATAGCAGGGCCTCTACCCTTCTGTTTACACGTAGGCTGGCAGTATTTGCACTGGACCACAGGAATAGATTTTATAGCACTTTCAAGGTTGCTTTGCATTTTGCACTGCTATATAATAAAGACCGTTTCAGCAGGGATTAATCCAACTTTGCAGTAATCAAAAATAGTAATTTAAGTTTTGTTGTGTCAATTACATGGCGAGATCAAAGAGAGATCAAAGGGAGGTAAAATTTTTAAGGTACACTTTTCCTTCAGATCACGGTGCGTAAATTGCAAAATCTGCCAGTTTTCATGCCTGAAAAAGGTTTGTCCTGCTCCAAGATGCCGGTGCCTTTTAAGTTTGGTAAGGCTTCACAAAATTTGTTAAGAAAAAATCACCATGTGCACTTGTATCACAAAATGGATGACAAAATTTTTCTCAAAATAACCAAAATTTGCCAAACCCAAACAGGCCCTAAGAATAAACATATGTTATCAGCTGTATGGTAAGTCTGTATAGTAAAAAACTATCACTGTGGTCTTGAAAATGCTCTTTTCCCGATACGAACTGACCCCAAGCTGGTAGATAACTTAATTTTATAATTATTATAATAATAAAATAATCCAGACCGAACTCAGAACCAAACTGATTGCAGGATTCATTACCATGCCTGCTTGGAAAAATATATATGGTATTGTGTTTCAATGAATTTGATTGGGTACCATTAATAATGTATTAGGACTGAGTGGAGTCCAATTTGGTCTGTAATCATATGTACGGAGTCCAATTTGGTCTGTAATCATATGTACGAGTGATTAACAAAATCGGACAACCGCAAAGCAGGAGTCCGATTTGTTAATCACAAGTATGATTACAGACTTTATTAAATCCATTTGAAATCACTGGTTATCCTTGCAATCTGATTGGCTCTCAGGGGTGCGATTTATTCACGAATCGCACTATTTTTTGCTCTAAATCGCACCTTTTCTCAGCCAATGAGAATTGGACAGTAAAACAAAGCAACCAATCAGATTTCAAGGTTAGTTTGATGTAACCAATAAAATTTAGGAAAATGAATGACAAAAAGCCACTGTGTTGCGAATTTTGCAACTACAGGTCAAAACTTTGTCATTGTTGTCTTTTCTTTTTCAAGACAATTGACGAATTTAATTAATTACAGTTTTTGAATAATGATAACGAGCTCCTTCAGCCTGAAGACCTTCTTTACAAGAAGTTTCCAACATTCAGTGTCCATTTTGACGAATATTTTGGCGTTCTTTCTTCAACATCTGCTCAAGATTCGTGTGATACCGAGTTCAGCAAAACATAAACAAACGACAACCACACAACAACAAAATTCATAGCCACCTCAAGAAGGTACATGTTTCCAGGTTCGCGGTAGTTTCAAACGAAGCAATACAAGAGCTCAACTCTATCGCTGTGAATAACCATACGTAGTCTTTTGACCCGCTCCACAAAACAGTGAATGAACGCCATCTTGAAAAATATATCTTGAAACAAACGGCGCCGCACGAACTTGACAAGGTCCCAACAATAAAGTTGTACGCAGAGGTCACAAAAAGAAGCAGAGATACTAAATAGCCTGAATCCCGTAAAATCATGCAGAGTACCATTGAACGGTATTTAAAAGAGAAAACTATCCATAGCTGGGCATCGTGTAGTCGAGGGAGTTTCACAACTCAAAAGAAAATTATCCATCGCAGAATTACACCGGTTGCACCCTCAAATTCCTTCTCAAAAGACAACGAGAAGTTTCAGCCTCAACCACAAAAGAAAGGAAGGTCTTCCATCATTGATTCAGGCGAAGAAAATCGAACTTTGATGCATGAAAGCGACCATTTTCGTTCTCACTTCAGAACTACTTGTTTGTTTGTTATGCTTGAATGAGATTTCGTCACATGACATCGTTTGTAAATGAATGTCAAAGCATTTCCGGTTCCGCTATTTCTAACAAACCGGCGCGGCTCGGCTTCGAACAATGCATCAAAATCTAAAATTTAAGGCCATAAAATTGTGCGATTTCAAAATGGATTTAATAAAGTGGTAATTGAACTTCGTGTCGTGCAATTTTGGCCTGAAATCATACTTGTGATTTCAAATCGAACTCGCGCTGCGCGCTCGTTCGATTTTGAAATCACGCGTATGATTTCAGGCCAAATTGCACTCCACTCAGTTCAATTACCATTATGAATCGGACGACACGATGTCCTGTTAACAATTAATCAAAACTATGACAAAATTCAAGAAAAAAAACAAAGCATCAGTTGAGCGCAGAATGATTTTCAAACGTTGTTTATGAATGCTGAAAAACCCAGCAGTTTACTCAAAAAAGTGCACCGCAACAGTGTACGCAAAACGACGCATACTGTCCAATGGGCCCTTTGCAGTTTACGATCACATGGTACAAAAACCGCCATGCTGGAGAGCAAACCGCCCACTGGGACCTCTAAAAACAAAAGAATATTTAGTTAAGTTGCTTTGTTTTGGAGGTCCCAGTGGGCGGTTTGCTCTCCAGCATGGCGGTTTTTGTACCATGTGATCGTAAACTGCAAAGGGCCCATTACAAGCATGACATGGCAACTGTCCAATTAATGCTCAAATCAGGCTGCTGATAGTGTCAATCACGTTCGAGAATTTTGTTATAGTTTTAACTAGTTTGGAAATTGACAGTTAACGGACCCTGCCACACAATTTTTTGGGTTCAATCGTGTTCGATTATCCAACTGATCAAAACCAATATTATTGTTTGTTAAGGTATCAGTATAACCCATTTGACCATCAGCGCGCGGTACGCTCTAGCGCTTGTGATTTTAACCAAAACCCATATAAACCGTATATTTATTGGAAGCTTGATAACTAAAGATTATGACCTGATCTGTTTAAAACAGTAAAAGTTTACCGTGTTTCGAAAATGTGAATATGTTTACAAAGTTTCACGAACCCATAAATCAAGCTCCACTCCCGCTAAATTTAGGCCGAAGAAAACGATTAACATGGCATCCGTTTCTTCACACATTGATCTCAAAAACTGTGTCTCAGATTTTTGGCACACCCGTTTGTTATTTTTTTAGACGAGGATAAAGTTAGAAGAGAGAAAAAAATCGAACTGCCCGCGAAAAAACGGCATAACTTTTCAATGAGGTGAATAATCAAAATTCGCAGACACGGTTTTGTTGGCGAATGTTCTGACAACATTGTCTCCGAATTTCAGCCAATTTGGTCCAGGGCTGCCGACTTGGAACTCAAAATGTACGTACAACTCGCCAATTTTTTACTTTTGAGAAACAGAGAAAAAATAAAATTCGGCGGCATCCAAGTGCGAAGAGATTATCACAGCAAGGGAGATACCGCAGAGGGATCAGCTTTCTATATAACAATAGGACTGTGACAGTTAACATGGAACAGGTACAAATTTCCCGCGGCGCCGCGCAGTAAATTTTTCTCCGCTTGAGATTACCAAGGTCAGCAAACGTGAATTTATCTTTGATTTACTATATTAGCGTTCGAAATTTTACATATCGGTTGACTAATCTTCAAAACTATGATCATGTCAGTAAAGATGCCAAAGGTCCGGCTACAGCATTATCGAGGTCTTCGTGAGAACAGTTCGACTCTGCAAGAGAAAACTTCCACTCTTTAATTCGCAAGCCGCTTTATTCAGTTCTTCCTCGAGTAAAACCCCCTCCTCTCCCTCGATTGTTTTGGTTTAAGCAGCCCAGCAGCTTTTGCTTATCGGTGCGAGTCCAAGAGAACTCAGAAATTTCAAGGCTGCAGCGTGGCCACAACCGGTGGATCGAAGGCCAAGAACGGTTGCCCGATTGACCTCAAAACCCTTCCCCTTCTCAGTTATTGTGAAGGCTGAATTGGTGTTTTGGGATGGGCAGCTTTCATTCTGGCATCTTATAATCCACGATGAACCAAGTCCATTTCGCGATTTAACGTTTCCCATAATGTCCACATCTCCTTGGCAAAAGCGACATGAAACCGCATCCCCGAGACGTTCTTGCAGCCTTCACCCAAAACAATCGATCTGCCTTTTAACTTCGCGTCCAATTTTCTTCGTCGATTTTCTCTGCTTCGACAGTTTCTTACAATGTAAGCTTACTTTAGCGCGGCTTGCTTTGTCACTTTGTCACTTTGTCACTTAGCCGATGAAAACGGGCAAGATCGCTTTTTCTTCTTCGAAGACATCCGTTCACTGATTATGGCGCGCGGCGAATTGCGTGTCAACTCAGTATATTTGTGATGTCACGCGCCTCGATAATTACCAGGTTGACAGAACTTGTCAACTCTCAGTTAAGTAATTAATATGCAAAAATCTTTCTCGCCCGATAACTAGCGGTAGATATAATATTTTTTCGTGGAGTTTTTTTTATCTGAAAGATTTCCTAAAGATTTATCGAACCGCTTAAAAAAGTAAAATTATGTAAAATGGCAAATTTTGCCCTTACTGATACCTTAAGTGGTTTAAAAATTCCTGAACAGCTCGATTAGTAACGTCAGCTTTAGTCTCTATTTTATCGCCAAAAAACAACTTGAAACTAAGGCTTAAGAATTATACAGCATGCATTGGTTAATGGGCGATGTTTTGCGTTTTTCACCTTGCGTGATCAACTTCATACGCAACAAAAACATGTTTTTGTCGCGGTTGAAGAAATGCGGCGCGCTGATTGGTTGATTTGCTAGGGCACGAGAGTTTGATGAGAAATGAAAGCCAAAATTTGTTGCTCAAAGTAGACCCGCGCTCAACTTTTCGCAAAATCTTTCTTCAACCCGAAACAAATGTTTTTGTTGCGCAACAAGTTGATCGCACAATGTGAAAAACGGGAAACATCGACGAAAACTTGCAACGAAACAATGTTGCGAAACAAGTTGAGGGTTTTTGTATCTCGTATTTCGCCGCCTTTAGAAAACAAGGTCATTGTACTTATTGTAATTAGTTTCATTAAACAATACATAACCGCATGGTCCAGCAACTACTTGACAAATATGAAAATCATAAACTAGGTTGGGTTTAATATAATTTATACGAACTGGCATGGGTAAATATAACAAATTATAATCTTTTACTCGACTGTAAACAAGAAATGACAAATTATACCTGGTTTCACATCATCGATAAACTCTTCCAGTTTTCTCTTCCTCTCCTGAAAAGACTCGATCAGTTCCTTTAAGATCTTCCTTTGCAAAAGCGGACCTTCACTAAGCCCAACAGTGATTCGTTTATCACAGATTAAAGACGCAGCAGCGAGGAGAAGCCGGTGACCGGAATGCATATGGTCAAACGTCCCTCCCAGAACAACTTCTTTGTATGTTTGCAAGCAAGAACCGTTGAGATCGAGACTACGCCGCTTGTTTGCCAGTCCATCGTTGATCCTGTCTTCTTCGACTTTCAAATACCTCAACTTTTTGTCGAGATCGGAGAGCTGAAAACGCCTCGTCATCCACTGCTTTAACTCGAATAGATCAACGTCTTTCGACGGATCTTGACCAAAAACATCGCGAACAAATGCGACCTCAGGCTTCTTAAAAAGATGTCTTACTTCTTCGGTTTTATTGTTACTCGAGGCCAAAGTCCGAGGAAGAAGAACACGAACATCAAGCTGGCCGATTCTTGAAGAATTGCTGCCGTACACATCGACCAACAGTTCGTACAAACTGCGGACATGGTGGCACACGTAATCAGGTTCGTATATGTCAACGTACAAAACTTCTTTGACTTCTTTTGATACTTGCTTCAGTAGGGCGGGTATTTTGGTTTTAACGCAAGAAGGAGACAACACCAACAGGCCGTAACGAAACATTTTTGTCTGGCTATTGTGTTGCAATAAAATTACGGTCTAATACACTTTTTGCTTCGAGGCGCTGCTACATCATGTAAACAAAATGACACGTAATTGGGGAACTGGGATCTAAGTAAGAACCAGCAGCACACGAAGTGTCCACGAAGATGCCCGGAGATGTGCCATCGTAAATCGATATGCAATCGTATCACCTAATTGAATCTCGTACCATTTGTGAATGTGATTTTGAAAGATCAAAATACTTGTACTAAACAGCACGTTTTCAGCCCATACAGAGGCGTAGGAAATTGAAATGGGACGAAAAGTGACTTTGGCAGCTTGTAGCTTGAATCAATGGGCCTTGGATTTTGAGGGAAACTTAAAACGAATTCTTCAAAGCATCAACATTGCTCGAGCACATGGGGCAAGTTATAGACTAGGGCCTGAGTTAGAAATACCCGGTTATGGCTGCAACGACCATTTCTTGGAGAGCGACACGTTATTGCATTCTCTTCAAGTTCTTGCTTTGTTGTTGAAGTCTCCGGTGACTAAAGATATTATCTGTGATGTCGGAATGCCGATCATGCATAGGAATGTCCGCTATAACTGCAGAGTTATCTTTCTTAATGGAAAGATCCTTTTAATCCGACCAAAGATGATGCTGGCTTGTGATGCTAACTACAGGGAGGGAAGATGGTTTACAAGATGGACTAAGGTGTGTATGGAGATCCTAGCCACAACTATAGTTTTCAAATATGAAAAGAAGTAGCTGTTTTGTCATCTTCCTTCGTGAGGGCTCTTCTGCCCCTCCCCTCCCACCTATGCCCTATACCTCCCCTCCCTTCCCCTTCCTGTTGCACACATTCCCGTGGTCAACAGGGAAGGGGTAGGGATGGTGAAAAAAGGAGAAGATCAGAGTGAAGGAATGCTGTAAGAAACAGACTTGTCCCAAAATGCCCATCAATTTCCATGTAACTCAATTTCATCAACTGTCAAATATTACTGTCAATGTGTTTGCTAATCGGAAACTAGTGTATGCATCTGACTGACTTCTTGGAAAAATAACTTACAATTTTTTTCCCTTGAAGTGATTAAATGGCCACTGCTCTCGTGAGATCCTAACAACAAAGAATACCACAGGTCCTTTGCAGTGTGGTATCGAGCCTAGTCAGTTAAACTAGTTCAAGATTGTCTTTCAAAAAATATATAATTTGCAAAGTCAATAAGGGAAGTTGATCCAGGGACTGTGTTGGCTGGCTGTTGTTGCTACTCTTGTCTAAAGCAGAGAGTCTAGGGGAGTAATCCCAGACAAAAGAGTTGAGACACGAAGCAAGTTCTCCCATCCCCCCACTTTCAGTGTTAATAATCAGGTGATTTTTCCCATTCTGTGGGAAAAAATGTGATATTTCCCAACATTGATTAGGAGGGATGGGGTATACATGATACAGCTCACATCTCCCAACTACTTTTGGCCAAGATTGAGGATG
>JAHPZR010047943.1:0-2500 GCA_019787425.1 Platygyra sinensis
TCAAGGTTGAAATTGAGGGATTCAAGAGAGATCTCGGCAACCAGGAAACCTATTTGATTGAAATTGAACGTCTCAAGAAAGAAGTCAACACATTAAGGTTCCCGGATATCCGTGGTAGTGCGGAGTTCGTCTCCTTACAGCGCACGTACGAAGAGGTTTGCAAAGAACGAGATACACTGAGAGGCCAGGTTATAGATATCAAGATGAAGGGAGACCAAGAGCACGAAAACCAAATCAAAATGTACCGTGAAGAGATTAGAGACAAGGAAGTAGAAATCAACAGACTTCGCACTGAAGTCATGGCATTTCAGGCAGAAATTGAAGGATTGAAGAGGGACTTGACGACCATTAAACAGCGAAGTGATGTAGAGGTGGAACGCGTTAGGATGGAATCATCGGTAATAAGCCCTTCCGTCATCCGCAGCAGTACCGAGTTTGTTACCCTGCAAAACTCATATGAAGCAATCTGCAAAGAGAGAGACAGCCTCCGCCAGCAAATGATCGACACGAGAACAAAGAACGAGCGTGAAGTGTCCATTCAAATCGACAATCAAGTTAGAGTTTACCGTGAAGAAATCAAGGAGAAAGATGCCGTTTTGCAGATGCTTCGTTCAGAAGCGATCACACTTCGAGCTGAAGTCGAGTCGCTCAAGCGTGATCTCCGAATCGCAAAGGAGACCCCTGTACATGACACGAAGATGGAACAAGAACTGTTTAACCTGAAAACAAAGTTTGCTAAACTCCAAGAAGAATACAACATTGTCATGTTGGCAAAGAGCAAGTTGGAGGAGGAGATGGTAATCAAAGTCAACAGTGGAATGGCTGACAAACAAGAATACATCTACAAGATTGAGAAGGAGAATAGAGAATTGAAGTCCGAAAACGAATATTACGAGAAGACCGTGGACGAGAAAAATTCAGCCATTGGTGATTTGCGCCTGAATATCAGAAACTTGCAGCAAAAAGTTGAGAATCTGAAGAAAGAGGTTTTTGTCGCTGAAGAAGCCTACGAGAAAGCGGAGCTTTGCCTGAAGGAGGTGCTGAAAGCAGACTACAAGCCTGTGACAACATATGAGCTCCGTCGCTATCGAGTTTCGTCAGCGGAGTCCCCTACAGGCACTTACACCGTGAACAAAGCTGCATCCAGTGATACTGATGCTTTGCATTTCAGTACTACATCGACCCCAATGAAAGCTGCGCTTGATGGCGAAAATACAGAAGTTGTGCAGAAGACCGGCACCGTCACAACATCAACAGGCCTCGACAGTGACCTGGCCAGGGTTGAAGGGAACTTTCAAACCAGCGAGGATACCACCACGAGTACCAAGACCGTGCTGATCGCAGAAAAGGTCGACGAAGTCGCTGATTCTGGTGCTGCTAGCACCAGTTACCGCTCTACGTATTCCAGTCAGCCGTCAACCTACAGGACTAGCTCTGCCACAACCTACCGTACAACCACAGGACGTACGTGTGTTTCTGGGGGCTCTGGCTACAGAACCTCCTACCCCACGGGGAGGAAGTACTCCGGCCGCTATTCAGTCACAAGGAAGTTCTACTAAAGAAAATCGTCAGCCTACTGGTGAGACTGGCGTTGTCGCTAAAGGAGACTTTCCAGTGAAAGACTAAATATTAATTGCCATCTTTAAAAGGCAACAACAATTGCGTTTGTATCAATATCTAACTAAAGCGAATAGGGTCAGGGTCATGATATCGTAGACGATTGTCTGAAATCTAGCGAAACAACAAAATAACCCAGTAAACAGGAGAAAGGATTTTTGAAGAATAATGTAATAATTTTTATCGGAACTTTTCGTATAGTCTTGAAAATAGCTCGTTGCTACGAAGCTTAACGGTTAAAATTGAAACACAAGTACTGAGAGGCAAAATGAGTTCGGTCTGCCAAAAGCGTTTAAAATATCATGATTCAGTCTCTATATATTTTTCATATTTAACATTAGAATTTCACACGTTCGAGTATCATTCCTAAACAGTAAGTTGGCACGCACTACGTTTTTAAAATAGCTTTCATAATTTGTGGAGAGAACCTTTTGTAAAATTGGTGCATTGAGGCTATGAGTTCAATTGTGTTATTCTAAGTCAAGAGACAGATCATGGTCTCTTGTCTAAGTGAATTTAGTGTGTATTCACAAGCGTGGAACCTATTTTTTTTATTGTACGAAAAGAGTTATTTCTTTTACAATTTGAACCTATGATAGAAGCTTATTATGTCAGATTTGAGACTTAAATTGTTTGGTATCATTGCCGGCTTTGCCTGAATGTGCAATGCTAACAGATCTCCAAACATTTAAATTCTTTCATTTTTCCTGTCATACAATATCGTTTTAAGGGCTGTAGGTAGGAACAGTCAAACCGAGGCATTTGCCTCAGTTATCATGATTTTGTTAATTTTTGTTGTTTACAGTCATTATAAACACCCTAAATACGTAGAAAGGAAATTTAACTATGGACACTGCTTCAGTCATAACATTTTAATGGACAC
>JAHPZR010047943.1:7500-17500 GCA_019787425.1 Platygyra sinensis
TTAGAAAAATTCTATGACAGCTACTTATTATAAACAAATAGTACAACATTATGAAAAGTCTTTTCATATTAAATAAATTTAATTAGACTGACTGCCTAATGCACAGTAGTGCAATCTCAAGGGAGTTTCTTTTGTTTGTTTCAAACATCAATTGAAAATAGGAAAACTGAAATCCTTACACGAAGTAAGTAATGACTCTGCTTTGCACTTGAAAAGCGGGTTATATATAACGTTCAGAAAATCTACAGATCTAGAGAAGAGGGCCGTCGAAACGTTTAATTTGGCTCAAAGTACGAGCATTTCCAGTGTGTCCTGCAAATACTGTGTATGGCCCAAGGAATTGTAATTACATAAAAGCAAAGGCTAAAATGCACGGCGGGCTTAAAATAACTTGCACATTTGAGCGAATAAAAAGCCATAGCTTTTGTCCTTTTTAAGGCTAGAATAGACTATCTCTTTTTATGACAGAAGGGAAATGTTGCTCTGTCACTGGAAAAATATGTCTTTTGCCACGTTACCTCGTTGTATTCTTCTAAACTGAAAAGAAAATGTAAATGTCTTTTATTTACACTCGCGAAACACTAAATAGCTTTCTTTAAGTCGTTATTAAAGAAGCTTAGTCGCAGTATTTTGAGTTATTTTGGCCATAGACAAAATTACCTTCAAATTGAAGGAAACGTGAAAATAGTAGATTACTAAGATACAAAAACACGAAAGAGATAATAACCCTTATTATTATACATTGAGCTCTCTAACTCTTTTCCGACTGGCCGAACGCGTACAGTGAATTTTCGAAATCACAGTGCCCATGACCTCATAACTGCAGATTATTCAATTATCATGTCAAGGACACTCAAGCCCACGGGCTATCATGTCATTTATGACCGCAAAGCATGATTTCTAAGGGTAATCATGTCAACTTCGTGCGCTGCTTGCCGTCATTGAAGAAGCAGAAACATGACTTCCAAGTTTTTGCGTTCAATGTATAATAAAACAATTATTAGATTCGTTTTTTGTGATATCCAGAATAATCAAGGTCTCGGCAAGGTCTTCGGCTTCGGCTGATAACCCCTACCTTACCTCGACCTTGATTATTCTGGATATCACAAAAACCTCATCCAATAATTGATTACCATATGGCTCTGTCTCACAGGGACTGGGAACTACCAAATTCACGAATTTGATTGGCTGAAATAGATTTTGACGCATCTAGACCGGTAATGTTTTGAAGTGAAAAAGTTGCAAACTAAAATGCAAAATCATTGGCTGTTTTCATCTAACAATATTTATTTCTGTAAGTGCCAAATAGCTTATGAGAAAAAAAAAAGAACTTTGGAAGAATTAAATCAGGCTCATCGCCGTTCGCGAGCAAAATGTCAGGTAGTACAAACCAGTTACATTAAACGAATTAAATTGTTCTTGCTTTTGCCATATAATAAACATCTTATCAACCTGGCTAAGTCGGTCTGAATGGGAGAATCTTGACCTCCGTCGTGTGTACAGACCTCACTGCGTTTGGTCTGTACCTACAACCTCGGTCAAGATTCTCCCATCCAGACCTCCTGTTCGGTTAATAAGAGCTAAATAAAGATGGAGAAGATTAACACGGTTTACAAACCACAAACTTGAAAATGGTAGGCTAAACATATCAAGATAGGCAAACCGTGAGGTCGTTCATTTAACTGTTGAAATTAGAATTCGAGGGAATTAGAGTTAGAGGGAGAACCGGAGAACGCGGATGAAACCGTCACAGAGCAGAAACGAGAACAAACAACAAACTTAACCTAGTATGACAACATTCACAAAATATAACACTAAAAGCTTATAGGCAAATTTAGGCTAATTATCAAGCATTGCAATAATTCTCTCTACAGTTCAGTTTTTCTGCTTCACAAGTTGAAGGAAGGGACTACGACACGCTGCAACGCCGCTATGACGGCCTTTGGAGTGAAAACGAGAAAATGAGAAAGGAGCTGGAAGAGGTGAAAACAAGAACCCGATACTCCATGAGTACGGAAAGTCAGTGGCAAGAGAACCAAGAGAAGGAGAGGCTCCGTTCCGAGATTATCACTCTACAGGCTCAAATTGAAGCGCTGAAGAAGGAGGCGGCTGATTTCAGCACAAGATCTGACTACACCATGCGAGTGCAGACTAGTTCAGTCCAGTTAGACAGCAATGAAGAATTCTATCGTCAGGAGATCGAAGATAGGGATGCAGTTATCGACAAGCTGCGATCGGAAACGATGACTCTGCATGCCGAAATAGAAGGACTAAAGCGTGACATACGATCTTGCCACAGCAGGACCGAGTTTGAAGCTTTACAGCTGAAGAACGACGAGATACTGAAAGACAGGGATACACTCCGTGAGAAATTGATGGAGGTAAGGACCGCGAGCGAGAGAGATGTGTCTGTTCACATTGAAAGCCGCATGGAAGGTTTCCAACAAGAGGTAAGAGATCGGGAAGCCCTGATCGATAAGTTGCGCTCAGAGAACCTGATTATCAAGAACGAACTTGAATTATTGAAGAGAGAGGTCAGCGGGAAGGAATCTGACACAGATGTTTACCTTAAAGACATTGAACGCCTCAGGCAAGAGATCGTAACCTTGAAGACCAGCAGTTCAGACTACGACACCCTCAAGAGGACTTACGAAGAAGTGTGCAAGGAAAGGGACTTTGTACGTAACCAGCTCCTGGAACACAAGACACAAAGCGAGAACGAAATCTCAGTTCACCTCGAGAGCTATTATCAAGCATATAAACAAGACGTCAGAGAGAAAGAAGTTGCCATTGATAGGATGCGTACAGAAAACACCACTTTGAAGGCTGAGTTGGAAGGACTACGAAGAGAAATGACAACTTTCTACAACAGAACTGAGTACGAGTCATTAAAGCTTCAATACGATGTGATGTGGAAAGAAAGGGACACTCTCAGAGAGAAGCTGATTGATTTCAAGTCAAGATCTGAGCGCGATGTTCTGATGCAAGTGGAAAACAAGACTGTAATCTTCCAGAAAGAGATCAGAGAAAAGGAAATGGAGATCGCCAAGCTTCGGTCCGAGGCCATGTCCATCCAGATGAACTTTGATGTGCTCAAGCGAGATTTTGAGAGCAAACAGCACTTTATTGAAGGCTACCAATCTGAGATTGAGCGACTTAAAGGTGACATCGTCACACTGAAGTCAACAACGGTTACTAACACAGAAAATGAGTCCCTGAGACGAATGTACGAAGACGTAATGAAGGAGAGAGATGCCATTCGGCTTGAGTTGATTGAGTTTAGATCTAACAGTGAGCGCGAACTTGCTCTCCAAGTAGAAAACCAAATCAGAGTCTACCGTGAGGAGATCAGGGAAAAGGAAGTCGCCATTAACAACTTCCGTTCTGAAAACATGAAGTTCCAAGCCGACTTTGAGATGTTCAAGAGAGAAGCTGACAGCAAGCAGTTCATGGTAGATGGATACTTGGTGGATATCGACCGCCTGAAGAACGAGATCAATGCATTAAACAAACGCATTGTGGAGTTCGAGTCCGTCAAGCGATCGTACGAAAATGTGTGCCGAGAACGTGATTACATCCAAAGGCAGTTTGAAGATTTCAAGTCAAGGAGCGAACAAGATACAACCTTTCAAATTCAAATTCAAACTGATGGTTTCCGACAAGAGATCAAAGAGAGAGATCAGGCCATTGAAAGATTCTCGTCCCAGAACAAACTTCTTATTGAAGAAGTTGATGGTCTAAAGCGTGAACGAAGCACTTTTTACAGTAAATCAGAGTACGATTCCTTGAGGCAACAGTATGAAGTAATGTGCAAAGAACGAGACACACTCCGCGAGCAGAATGCTGAGCTAAGATCCAAGGGTGAAAGGGACCTTATCGTTCAGATAGAAAGTCGCACCGAAATGTACCGCACAGAGATAAGAGAGAAAGAAACCCTCATTAGTCGCTTGCAGTCGGAGAGCATGAAGTACCAGACAGATATAGATGGTCTAAAGAGGCAACTGGGCAACCAAGAGGCTTATCTAATTGAAATAGAACGCCTCAAGAAGGAGGTTAACACGCTGAGATTCCCTGACATTCGTGGCAGCGCTGAGTTTATCTCCTTGCAGCGAACTAACGAAGAAGTTTGCAAAGAACGAGACGCACTGAGAGGCCAAGTGGTTGACATCAAGATGAAGGGAGAGCAGAATCTTGAGAATCAAGTCAGAATCTACCGTGACGAGATCAGAGAGAAAGACGTAGAAATTAACAGACTTCGATCAGAAGGTATGACATTCAAGGCTGAAATTGAAGGATTCAAGAGAGACCTCGGCAACCAGGAGGCCTATCTGATTGAAATTGAACGGCTCAAGAAGGAGGTTAACACACTGAGATTCCCTGACATCCGTGGCAGCGCAGAGTTTATCTCCTTGCAACGAAGCTACGAAGAAGTTTGTAAAGAGCGAGACGCACTGAGAGGCCAAGTTGTTGACGTCAAGATGAAAGGAGACCAAGAACATGAAACACAAGTGAGAATCTACCGTGAAGAGATCAGAGAAAAAGAAGTGGAAATCAACAGACTTCGATCAGAAGGAATGTCATTCAAGGCTGATATTGAAGGATTCAAGAGAGATCTCGGCAACCAAGAGGCTTATCTGTTTGAAATTGAACGCTTGAAGAAAGAGGTTAACACACTAAGATTCCCTGACATTCGTGGCAGTGCAGAATTTATTTCCTTGCAGCGAACCTACGAAGAAGTTTGTAAAGAACGAGACACGCTGAGAGGTCAGGTTGTTGACATCAAGATGAAGTCAAACCAAGAACAAGAAAACCAAGTGAGAATCTACCGTGAAGAGATCAGAGAGAAGGAAGTAGCGATGGAAAAACTTCGCGTGGAGAGCATGTCATTTAAGGCGGAAATTGAAGGATTAAAGAGAGATCTCGGTAATCAAGAGGCATACCTGATTGAAATAGACCGCTTGAAGAAGGAAGTCAACACATTAAGGTTCCCAGACATCCGTGGCAGCGCAGAGTTTATCTCCTTGCAGCGAACGTACGAAGAAGTTTGCAAAGAGAGAGACGCACTGAGAAGCCAGGTGATAGATATCAAGATGAAGGGAGAAAAAGACCTTGAAAGCCAAGTGAAAATCTACCGCGAAGAGATCAGAGAGAAAGAGGTAGAAATCAACAGACTTCGATCAGAAGGCATGACTTTCAAGGCAGAAATTGAAAGATTCAAGACAGTCCTCGGCAACCAGGAAGCGTATCTGTTTGAAATTGAACGGCTCAAGAAAGAAGTTAACACACTGAGATTCCCTGACATTCGTGGTAGCACTGAGTTTATTTCCCTGCAGCGAACATACGAAGAGGTTTGCAAGGAGCGAGATGCATTGAGAGGCCAAGTGGTTGACATCAAGATGAAGGGAGAACAGAACCTTGAAAGCCAAGTGAAAATCTACTGTGAAGAGATCAGAGAGAAAGAAGTAGAAATCAACAGACTTCGATCAGAGGGAATGACATTTAAGGCTGAAATTGAAGGATTCAAGAGAGACCTCGCCCACCAAGAAGCGTATCTGATTGAAATTGAACGCCTCAAGAAAGAAGTTAACACACTGAGATTCCCTGACATTCGCGGTAGCGCCGAGTTTATTTCACTGCAGCGAACATACGAAGAGGTTTGCAAGGAGCGAGATGTACTAAGAGGACAAGTCATAGATATCAAGATGAAAGGAGACCAAGAGCATGAAAACCAAGTGAAAATCTACCGCGATGAGATGAGAGAAAAAGAAGTGGAAATGAACAGACTTCGCACAGATGTCATGACATTTAAGGCAGAAATTGAAGGATTGAAGAGAGACTTGGCGACCACTAAGCAGCGAAGTGAGATAGAGCTGGAACGCGTTAAGAAGGAATCATTAGTGATAAGCCCTTCCGTCATCCGCAGCAGTGCCGAATTTGTTACTCTGCAGGGATCATATGAAGCAATCTGCAAAGAGAGAGACAGCCTCCGCCAGCAAATGATCGACACGAGAACAAAGAACGAGCGCGAAGTGTCAATTCAAATCGACAATCAAGTAAGAGTTTACCGTGAAGAAATCAAGGAGAAAGATGCCGCTTTGCAGATGCTTCGTTCAGAAGCGATTACACTTCGAGCTGAAGTTGAGTCTCTGAAGCGTGACCTCCGAATCGCAAAGGAGACCCCTGTATATGACACGAAGATGGAACAAGAACTGTTTAACCTGAAAACAAAGTTTGCTAAACTTCAAGAAGAATACAACATTGTCATGTTGGCAAAGAGCAAGTTGGAGGAGGAGATGGTAATCAAAATCAACAGTGGAATGGCTGACAAACAGGACTACATCTACAAGATTGAGAAGGAGAATAGAGAATTGAAGTCCGAGAACGAGTATTACGAGAAGACCGTGCAGGAAAAGAATACAGCCATTGGCGATATGGAACTGAAGGTTAGAACCTTGCAGAAAAAGGTTGAAAATTTCAAGAAAGAGGTTTTTGTCGCTGAAGAAGCCTACGAGAAAGCAGAGCTCCGCCTGAAGGAGGTGCTAAAAGCAGACTACAAACCTGTGACAGCCTACGAGTTCCGCCGTTACCGAACCTCAACAACGGATTCCCCCTCAGCCACCTTTAGCAGTTCAGCATCCACCTATACTGTGAACAAAGCCGCATGCAGTGATGCTGAAGCTTTGCAGTTTAGTGCTACATCTACCCCAATGAAATTCATTCTTGATGGCGAACGCACTGAAGTTGTACGTAAGACCGGTACCGTCAGCACATCGACAGGGCTCGACAGTGACCTGGCCAGGGCTGAAGGAAACTTTCAGAGCAGCAAGGATACCTCAAAAACTACCAAGACCGTGCTGATATCAGACAAGAGCGAGGGAATTACTGATTCTGGAAGATTTGGTACTAGTTACCGCTCCACGTATTCCAGCCAGCCGTCCACCTTCAGAAGCAGTTCTGGTACAAGCTACCGCTCAAGCACTGGGCGTACGTCTACTTCTGGAGGGTCTAGTTATAGAGCCTCCTATTCCAGCGGCGGGAATAAGTACTCTGGCCGCCACTCAACCACCAGGAAGTTCTACTAGTGTTGCGAAGGCACTGACTTGTCTTTTGAAGAGGAACAGTACCTTATGAAGACTCGTATGCAATAGGCATGCAGAGAACGGTACCTTTCGTTTTGAACTTGCACTACCAATTGATAATGAGTGTATCGTATTTAACTAAGACTAAAACGGGCTGTGTTATAACATCTTAAAAACTTTCACGTAAATAGGTTTTGGAATGAAAATGGAAAAGATTGACATTGTAAGCAAGCAAACAAACAAACAAACAAACAGAGTAATAAACAAGGAAACAAGGCTATTCAGAATTGACGAAAAAATAAAAAAAATAAACGCTTTTTGAATTTGTATTGGAACTGTTTCGACCGTTCGTCGAGAAAAACTCGACGGTGGGTGGCTTAAATTTTTTTAAAAAATTGACTAGGTCTATTACTCATAAATAAAGAAGACAATCTCAGTGAAGACAATGTAGGGTGTTATGATCCAGCCCTAAAAAATTTGACCGATATACAACGTTTGCGCTCGTGCAAATGTATTTTAGGTCCTTAAAGGAGCTCAGTCACGATATTTTGAGTTATTCTGGAGACATCTAAAATTACGTTTAAATCGATGAAAACCTGAAAAGAGTACTCTACTAGGATGAAAAACAATAAAGAGATACAAATATACCATAAAGGAACAAGGATGGTTAAGGATGGAGAAGATTGACACAGATTAGAAACAACGAGCTTGAACAATTTAGGCTTAACTTTCAAGATTGGCAAACTGTTACATGGCTCCTTTAAGAATTAAGCGTGAAGTAAGTATTTCATATAATTTGCACTTTGTTATGGCGAGAGCCTTAATGTGTTCGTGGGTTGAATATCTGATTCATAAGATATCTTAAGGTGTAATAGTTAGGGGGAAATAATTATTTAGTGTGCATTGACGCGGCGTGGATTTTATCCTGTGAATGCATGATGAGTTGAAGAAGAGATATTTCTTTTACAATTTAAATCTAGGATACATATCCTGACATCTAAATGGGGTTTGGATAACTTGTTATTTTTTACATATCCCTTGAACTTGCTGGTAATCTCAAACCGTATGATCGTTTTTATTCTCGGCTACACTGTATACAAATAAATTGTCAGCATTGATAACTAGTTTTCAAGCATAATCGTTGATGCCGATGTATTTTGTACAGTTTAAAAGTTCCCATTTTGGCGGGTTCGTTGCCAACATTTTAAAGGGGACATTATAAGCGCTTTCCATTATGCCAAAGAGTATGAAATTTCGATCCCAAGTCAAATTGAAAGGTGCGTTTTGGTTCCTTTCGTCCGGAATATTCAGGATCGCCTCTCAAGGTTGGCCCGATTACGCTCGGAATTTTCTGACCGAAATTTGCCGTTCCATTTCGACAAATGGGTTCATTGCCCTAATGCTCCTCACCTACGTAACGAATTCGGAACAGGAAAAAAATGCTAAGAGCCATCCTTCTTGGTTGGCCCGGTTTCATCGAAAAATTTTGTTCCATTTTCCTAGGATATTCCCATTGGTCTGTGACCGTTCACTCTGGCATGATGGAAAGCACTCTATGTTATCTGATTTAGGCTATTTCGAGAAAGCTAAGAAGCCTACAGTATTGTAAACGATAATGGTTTTTAGAACAAATAACTAAGTACAAATGAGTGTGGGGGTCTTCTAGACGTATGTGTTCAAAAGTGGAATATCGCAATTCAATATCTTTTAACACGTAGGCATATGTTAGGTTGAGATTCGTTTGATATTTTGCTAACGTCTTCCAAAAATGAACCCTTTTAGTTTCTTTTTTCTCTTTTCAGTCAAAATCGGGGCAGAAGTTTTTAACATTTACATGTGTTAGTTTCAGTGTCGTGAACAGCTTCTAAGGGTGTCAGATCGGAGAACAAATATGAAATGTTTTGCGAGTGATTGGATCATGGACTAGAGCTGGGCAGGTTTACATAACAATTGCAATGAAACGCTGTCTCAAGTTATCGAAGAAACATAATCATATCAGACCCGAACGAAGTAGACAACGGATTTATGGGACAACTTTTGTCATATTTAACATCATGCTGTGTAGTTATTTTTACTATTTTGAACTTTTCAATAAAATAAGTGTTTGCTATATTAATCGATGTGTGGGTATTTCTAGGCGTCTGCTGCGAAGGATAAACATAGCTCTTCCCCAATGATACTTATGAAAGATACTTATGAAAACTTCTCGTAAAGACAGCACTTTAAAGACTAATGGGGGGGTGGGGGGTGGGGGTGGGGATTTGGTGGTGTTACTCTGTAAATTTTTGGTTAGAGGTGTGCTACTGGAATACTCAACCTTCACTTTAGACTTGACACCAAAAAGCTCTACACTAGACTAGCTATTTTCAGTGTTAAGCCTATTTACTATCGTGGTCCAGCATACGCTAACTAAACCAATATCTTAATAAGTCACTTCTGAGTTTATATTTATATAGAACCCTTGGTAAAGATCCTCGTTTTACGCTAAATTATTTTTTACACTCTTCACTTTTTCGGTAAATTATAATTTATTCTAGACTAAAACTGTCTGATTTCTGTCCCATATCCCAGACTAAACTGCCTGAAAACCATACCTTCACAGCGGCACATAGGATATAGCCTGTATATGGGAGTGGCTCCCCCTCGGGGCCCCGGACCTCTTCACATTATGAGGTTTCGTTTAAAAATGCATGAGTTTAGATGCTTTTTCGCTTAGTCACCACATACGTTGTTTTTCCTTATAAACGTGTTCATGTGAAAACGCAGTCTAAAGTGGAGAAATTGAAAACGGAACACCATCATATTAGTAGCTATTAGTATGAACTACGAAAACGGGGCCTTTCTCCCTTCCGTGACGCGTGACAAAAATCATGTCACGCACTCTCGACTCACTTATAGTAAATTACAGAGGTACCCAACGT
>JAHPZR010047943.1:22500-28134 GCA_019787425.1 Platygyra sinensis
CATTGATGCCGCCGTTCCATGATACCAGCTCCTGGTATCAAGATCTGATTGGTTGAATCGGTGACTGTTGACAGCTCTGAGACAAATAATTGACAGATCTTGACAACTGCTTGTAAATTAGCATAATTCTTGCCGAGACCGTCAACAACGGCTTCCGTGTGCAATGCACAGTTCACTGACGACGAATTTGAAGCAGCTTTGAGCAATTCTTTGCAACATTTTCGTCACATCTCTTGTTTGAAATGTGAGCAGAAGCTATGCCTGGAAACTGTGGCGTAGAAGCGCGATGTTTTCGGAATTCTACAGACTGGTTTCAGGAAGAGCCTAATTTTTCAATTGTTGCCGCGTCTATGATGGTAAATAAAATAAACAGGCCAAACACGACTCCTACGGTTTGTGCCATTTGTAGATTTGCCGTTTATTTTTCGGTCTTTCGACCTTTTTGTCGCTTCACTCTTGTTCATGAAAGGCATTTCGTATTGCGCTATAAGGAGAAAACTAGAGTCGTTAGATCGTGCTGCGCTAGGCGGCAAATTTTAAGAAGTCATAGGTCTGCGTGATTTCCGCTGTTATCTGCTTGTTGCTTCGTTGAGTTTGACACCTCTATAATTTGCCATGTGTTAGTGTATTGTTTTGGCTCATTTCTATGGCAAGATTTGCTTTTTAAGTCTCCAAGTATTTGCTTTGAAGGGACAAAATATGACATTTACCGTGAACGTGTTGCTTACTCGCATTCTATTTTGTGACGCCGGGCCCGGCTATGATTACAACTGCTACAACTGTTTGCAAGTACAGTAGGTAGATTCTTATCACGGGTGTCATATTTGCCCTCCTACGTTTTCCTTCGTAGCTTTACTTCGAGAAAGCTATAGGCTTGTCTAGAGAAATTCTAATGTTTCTTGCAGCTATCTGATCGAGCTTATGTTCCTGGAGCGCGATGTATAGGTTTATTTCTCCTTTGATTGTTCTAGTACCGTAGGATTTAAATTTAACTCATTACGCGCAATTCTGTCGACTGCGTTGCGTGTTGTATATGCCATTGTTCGGCTCAGTTCTGATTGTAGACCTCTTAAAGCTTGCCGCCTAGCACGATCTAACGGCTCTAGTTTTCTCCTTTTCTCGTAAGAGTCGTGTTTGGCCTGTCTAATTTATTTACCATCAATTATTAGGGTAGATTGTTATGAAAAGCCGATTCATCAGCGTGGGGAAACCCATCAATTTTGACAGGTTTAATTACCTCCTTGACAGATATGTAACAGGCTACTAACCAAGGGGCGGAACGGTACATTGAAAACAATGTCTACAGGCTCCCCCGCGTCCCACTCGCTTCGCTCGCGGAGTCACGACGCTCCGACTCCCACTCGCTCGCCGAATTTTTTTTTCCGACCTCGCTGGGAGCCTGTTCGCAGGCTAGGTATTGGCTATTGACAATTTGCAATACAAACAGCGGTATGTGCGCAAATCTATCATTAGCGAGATAACTACTATAAATTAGACAGACGTTTTTATTTAAATTTCCGTTTTTCTTCCCTGATCCTTGACATTTAATAAAACCATTGTGTGATAAAAAGAGGTAGTTTATTGATTTCACTAGGAAGGGATCCCAATTTGCGACGCAAAATTATCGTGAGCTTGACACACGATATGGAGCAAACAAATTTATCATATGTTAATACTATATTGTTTATATCTCACTGACTCGACTAAAAGCGTCGGACATGCTTTAGATTTGGTAAGTATATGATTGACGGTTGAAACACGATCTCAAACTGCCATTCGAATGAACTCGCAAAGATAAACGTTTTGTCTATCTGTCATAGTAAACGCTCGCTGGATCAAGCATTAACTTGAAGTTCTTTTCGGTATCTCTTGATTCATCTAAATTAACTGCTACGTAGCTATATTCTTAGATCCATGTTGACACATGCCTAATACAGTGACGAACAAATCTGCCGAGATATAAAACGTGGTAGCAAAAACGTCAATCACAATTTCCAGCTGTAGAAAAGGACGTGAAAGAAAATAAAAAATCAAAGCATGCGGTATATCTTTTAATTTTCAATACCAAAAAACCATCTATGGCACAGTCGACGAGATAGAAAGAGTATAGATCTCTAATCCCATATTCCAACGCAGGATTGACGTACAGATGGATCACAATTGCGGTTTTGATTTTAATTCCATGAAGAACCTGCTCTTACCCGTTAGTATTTTAAATGCTATTCTAAGTGTAGTGGCAATCTTCGGCAATTGTATGATACTTCTGGCAATTTACAGGACGCCTGGTCTGCGAACAAACTCTAATTACCTGATCGCATCACTTGCCGTCGCCGATTTCTCCGTGGGTTTAATCATGAACCCGTTGTATGCCGTGAAAGCGGGGCTGGCTATCCAGGACACCTCTCATCCATTAGCCGTGGTGGCAGAGGTGATGACTTTGCAGACTCTTACAGCTACAACTTACAGCTTATGTGGTGTAAGCGTCGATCGATATCTAGCCATCGTAGCCGTGTTTCGATACGAAAGTTATGTCACTACTGAGAGATGCTTACGTTTAATTGGTCTGATTTGGGTATTCTCTTTCATTATACCTCTACCGCGCGTGTTTATCACAGATCAGTTCAACGCGCTTCCCACAATGTGGATGTTTTCCTACACTGTCGTTTTTATTATCCCTTTATCAGGGATCTCTTTTTGTTATTTTCGCATTTACAAGGCCGCCAGGGCACAGGCGCGAAGGATAGCATGTGAACATATTACGGACTTACGTCAAGCGATCAAAATCCTGAAAAACCGCAAGGCCACATGGACAGCGGCTGTCGTTATAGGAGCATGCTTTTTAATGTGGCTCCCATCCTGCATTCTGTCTTTTATTCAATCTCTGACGTCAGATGAGTGTTTAAAAGTCCATATTGACTTCATCACCTGGTTCTGGGTAGATACGCTGGCTTTCGCTAGTTCAGCGGTAAATCCCTGGATCTACTTTTTAAGAACAAGGGAATTCAAACAGGCGTTAAAACGAGTCCTCCTAAATCGTTCTTGTTGGGGCTGTAATCGCCAGAGCACTAACCCAGGAGGCACTGGTGTTGCGCGCACAGAAGAAGTACAAATTAAGGGCCAACCATGTGGCAAGGAAGAACCAGCTACTATGAGACTGCAAAGCTTTTCTTCTGCGCCAGGGCTGGCGTAATTAGTTTCAAGCACAACTCGACTATAGTACTGAAAACAAGAAAGAGCAACAGAGGAGAGAGACTGGTTTTGAGCACCAAAGACAAGGCCGGTTTTATTCAAAAATTCAATCCCTTGCACATCTTTCTATTTAAATCCAGATCTGGACAAAAGACACTCTATTACCATGCAGTCAGCTTATGGAACAGTTTAGACAACTCTTAGGATGACTGTTCCTACTTTTTAACGTAAATTACGGGCTAATTTACTCGCTTCTTTCCCCTCAAGTCAGTCTTAGTTTTTATATTATCTTTATCTTTGATTATCTTATAATTTCAGTTTAGTGTCTTCTCAGTTTTAACTTTATAGTCTACTTATTCTACTACTCTAGTAATTGTATTATCATAATTTTTAGAAACACCATCCATCATACTTATGTTGACTTTAAAATTTATATATGTTATTTTCACTTTCCCCTCTTTAGGGAGTATTAGTTAAGTTTGCATATCATTGTAGTTGAAAAGTGCATAAAAATGATCGGAAGAGACCATCCACCGGTTCAACGTTCCGAAAGTCCCTCAATACGGACGTCATTATCTAAGCTGAGAAAAAGTGTATTTTCAAGGCGTAGTTTTAATTGCATAAAGCCGATGCGCCTCAAATTTGAATTCACCAATCAGGATTCAGCAGGCGAGAAATACTTTAATGTCCTGACGTCAACTGCATTGTTAACAAAAAAGGCATTGAAGTCAGGCAATTTTTTTTCATTGGAGAGAGCATTGTTATTCACTAAAAGAGATTGATAAATCGAAAAACCATATGAGATTGTAAAAAGTGAAGAATATGGAACATTTTGTGTGTCCAAGCTTTTAATTTAGCCACAAAAATGGGTCACTCGCTCTTCGATACAAGTTGTGTTATTCTGAACAAAACATGCTGTTCCCAGATCACCAAATTAAACCTAGAATTCTCGAGTTAAGAATTAGATGAGGCAAAGCAACTTAGCAATGTCTTTATTTTATGTTAACTTCAAAGGAAAAGACTATTATCGTGTCGTTTTGGTAGGACAGCTCGGTTTTGAAAGCTCCTTGTAATGGGGGCGAAGCCACCGCATGCAAAATGGGTAAGTGGAATAGTTTTTGTACAGGTTGGTATGGCTGGAAGGTACTAGTGGTCACTCACTCAGCCAAGCAACTTTTAACAATCGTCTTTGTCATCGGCGTTAAACTTGACACTATAACAAAATGCGTTTTGCAGGCTCTTTTCATATTCTATGTGATGATAGAATTTTGTCTACTCGTAACTTGGTTCAAATTTGTAAATTTGCCAGATTAAACAAATATTAAATAAATACTAGTAGTTTCATTATGAAAGTGAGTGCTGGCGAAGGGGTAAAAAGTTGTGGGATCCACACCTCACTTTGGACTTGAGAATCGCACGCTGTCAGACGCTTTCGCCTGCCACGTGCAGTTGACGTTGCCATAAAACAAGTAAGTATGTTTTCTCTTTGCTATGCTTTTATTTGCTTTTGTAATCATTCATCAAGGTCACGAACGGAGAGAGATCAATTTGTGTTTGGCTGCTTTTATAGATCCACCGCTTGAGAATTGAGATCACTTTCCACGTGAGAATGGGCGCTTTCCATTTGGTCAAAAATTCCGAAAGTTCCGGTTCGGGGCTAAATGAAAAAGGTTTTTTTCGGTTCGCCCGACTGGAAAATTCCCAGAAAAAGTGGAACTGCTCAGGAGGTAGTCCCGTTTTCCCGGTTGGAACGTCCCAATGGAAATTTGAGTTCCTTTTACAGATTTCCTGTCTCTATCACCAGTTCCATCCCTTTCCCGGTCTTTTAAGCATCCAGGCTCCCTCGTGGTTCATCAGTCAAAAATGGCGGCTGATCATGGTCAGTTTTCTGGAAGCTTTTCCCCAACAAACTTTCAGGGCTACTACGAGTGCTCTCCCTGTCACGTTCTAGCGCCAGATAAAGAAAATTTATTGCAGCGCGAATGTGCCGTATATAAAAGTAGTAGGTAGAAATTCTTGCTTGTTCGAAGCTTTTCTTGCCGGTGCACGTTTCCCGCGTAAAATGTTGCATGAATAACTCTGAAAAGTTCTTTTGTAATACTTCGTTCACAGGTGAAGTTTCTACCACTGTAAACCTAGAAAGATGGGAGGATGCAGATGTCAGACTTCTCGTAACCACATATGCCGATAATAAGCATTTGTTTGGCGAGAAAGCGACGAAGAAAAACATTTGATAAAATAACAAAACAGTTTACTAAGGCATCGATCTGGTCGTTTGGTGAAGCGACAGAGAGGGGCCTGTGAACGAATAGAACTTGGGACAAATGGAACGCACTCTTCCCAAACGGAAATTCCCAATGGCAATTTTCCGAATTTTTGTGTAAATGGAAAACGCCCAATATTACCACGATCTTATGCGCTTTCGAGGCGTAGTTGACTTTGCCA
>JAHPZR010047949.1:0-10796 GCA_019787425.1 Platygyra sinensis
CCAAACTGTGGTTGGGTCCATTTTAAGATAAATGGGATGGCAGCTCAAGGATATCTACATAAACAAGATGGCTCAACTGATTTGATTGTCAACAATAAAACGAAACAATGAAATGACTTGAAATGGATTGTTAAAAAAGAAACGATCTTTGTTCAGACGGTTGTGTCGTAATCCTTTCTACCTTATTCAAGGAGGGTGTAGAGGTGGAACTATGATATGCCGGAAGGAGTCCTGTTTACTGTTAGTCGATACACTGTCATAGGCAGAATTTCCAGAGAGAGGGAGAAGAACATCCCGAGGTGATAAGCTTGCAGCACAGGCGTAATTTTTTTGCGTATTTAGACGAACAGAGGCGAAAATACGCCAAAAATATTACGCCTGTTCTGTAGGCTAAAGGTGATAGATTCCTCTGCTCAGATCACGGAAATAATATCCAGCATTGGAATGATTGTTTGGTTGCTTTATCAGTATAAATCAAATTTATCAAATTTATTTTATGCTTAGTAGCCATTTGAGCCAAGTTTAGTTACAATTGCACGAGGTGCCTTGCGTGACGTTTCAGATATATATATATTTTTTTTTACCGTGGATTCTCAGTGCTTCGATTCTGCTAAATTCAGAAGAGATTTCCGGGTTTGAGTTCTCGAGTCACCTTAAAAGCCTTTGAATCAGCAAAACACTATCTCAAGCTTCATAGCAAGTGGTCGCAGGTCAATTGCGTGCGCGGGCTAATAAAGGAAGGAAATGAAACAAAAAAAACAGACGCTGTACAAACCTGCGACGATACAAACGACAACAGTGAACGTAAGGAAGATCGTGACCCACCAAAGATTACTCGTATTGAGATGTTTATATAAGTGGTCTGTCCTTTATGATCATTTTAGTTGGCCGGATATAGCAGGGAAGTTTCGTCGTAACCTATGTTTTTCTCATTGTTTACATCCAGCTACACCATGCAAATTAGACACCACTTCTGACGTCTGCCTCCACTCTCTCGTTTGCGTGCTAATAATTGAAGAAAAACTGACCCAGCACCCGCATTGCTAGGCAATTTTTTCAGATCCAAAAAAAGTTAATGTTTTAAAAACCATGGAGAAACCTTCAAGTGAGATCGACATTGCGGCCCAGTCGTCCAGCCTTTTAATCTGTAACGCGTCACGCCTTCCGAAAACGAGAAAATCGAAGTAAAAAAGACATTTGCAGTAGTACGTCCCAAAATTAAAATTCGGGTAAAGCTTCGCTCACTATTAACTTGCAGTTTGTACTACATAAAAACAAAAAACGGCAGCGAACTGAGGATCCACTTTGTTTTTGCAGCGTGACGTTAAAAATAGAATTTTCGCAGGAAAATTTAGTCTTGATAATGGCATAAATTTGGCGAGTTTGAAATGTTTCCATCAGTTAATCCCGATGTCACAGCTTAAATATTCTAATTTGCAGTCCAGCTAACTATTTTGTGCAGATCCTTCAGCAAATCATGGATAACAAGCACAGAAAGTCGGAATAAGGTGATATTCTTCGCTAAAAATTTGGCGGGAAATATGTTTGACCAATGATTTTTTTTGGACTTTGCGAGACCAATTACTCCGATTTGCTTGTAGATACCAATTTTAACTAAACTGAATATTGATATTAGTGTAAAAGACTATCAGAAAATCGTGTTTTTTCGGAAATAAACTGCCGCACTTTTGAAAAACGACTCGCTGAAAATGGCTAAAATTTAGGTCTCGCTCCTTAACGATTCGGCGATGATATTTGGCACCTCGTGAAAACCGTAGAATTAAAGTGAAAAAATCCAAATATATCTCAGTCAACTAATAAGGGGCCAAATATTATCCCACGAAAATAAGAGTTTCTCGAATATGTACGAAGTATCTTTTCGGCTCACCTAAAGCTGCTCGAAATTTCGGCCATTTTAGACCGCTTGAGAGGCCAAAATCATGATGAGGTTATATCTCGAAGAAAAACAAACGCCTACCTCGGCAAATGTCATGGTTGTTAATCTTTTCGGATAGCTTTTATACTGTGAAAAGATGAAGGTAAACGGCCGACCTCGATCTTTTGGCTCTGCCCGGTTTTCTCTGTCAATGACACTTAATAAACTTCTGCTGTGAAGAATGTACAGGAATGGCTCCGATCGCGAGATCAGTGAATGGTCCTCGGATCAATACTTTTACACGCATCACTGCATCACACAGGACGAAAGAACAATAATATAAGTTTATTTTTGCACACAGGATCTTCTTGTGCTTATCATCAGCAACGTTCTATGATAAAACTGGAGGAAGCGTTGCGTAATAAAAGAGTCACGATATCCTCGTTAATAATTACTATGTAAATCAAAGGCTAAGGTAGGGGTGGGGCAATGCTAGTACTTGATATATAAACTGTTCTGCTAGCTCTCGTTTATTCTATTCTATTTTGCAAGAGCTTTGCCTGCTTTATTTTTTTATTCAGAAAGATAATAATACAGAAATAAACAGAAATACTAGTACACTAGGATCATGTTTGACGCTAATGCTATATGCTATATATGCATTATCACTCATTATAATGTGGGAGGCGCGGTGGCCTCATGGTTAGCACGCTCAACTCCGGAGCGAGCGCTCCGGGTTCGATCCCTGGCCGGGGACGTTGTGTTGTGTTCTTGGGCAAGACACTTTACTCTCACAGTGCCTCTCTCCACCCAGGTGTATAAAAGGGTACCGGCGAATTTAGTGCTGGGGGTAACCCTGCGATGGACCAGCATACCATCCAGGGGTGAGTAGAAATACTCCCAGTCGCTTCATGCTATAGAAACCGGGATAAGCTCCGGCCTGATCGGCCACTTTCTGCTCTCTAGCCCAGTTAGTCAATGCTTCTCGCTAGAGAAGGTAGTCACTGTTGCTTGTTAGCGCATGGAGTCATCGCTGCTCGCTTCCCCAATGAATTTTTGCTGCCCGCTAACCCAGGAAGTCATTGCCGCTCCCTAAATCACTAAGTCATTGCTGCTAGCTATCCCCGGGAGTCACTGCCTATTGCTGCTTGCTAGCCCACGAAATCATTGCTGCCTGCTAGCTCAGGCAGGGAGTCATTCCTTCTCTCTAGTTTACGGAGCCACTGCTGCTCGCTACCTTAGAAAGTCACTGCTGCTCGCTAACCCAAAAAGTCACTGCTTCTCGCTAGTCCAGGGATCTTTTCTGCTCAAAAGCTTAGTAAGTCAGTGCTGCCTGCTAGCCCGAGGAGTCATTGCTCCTCGCTAGCCCAGGCAGTCAATGCTGTCTCTTATGCCAGAGAGTCATTTCTGTTCGCTAGCCCGGAGTGCATTGCTGCTCGCTACCCTGGGGAGCAACTGATGCCCACTAGCCCAGGGAGTTATTCCTTCTCACTAGCTTAAAGGGTGTATGCTGCTCGCTAAACCAGAGAGTAGCTGCTGCTCGGTAGCCCAGGAACTTCCTGCTAGTCATTGCTTCTTGCTAGCCCAAGGAGTAACTGCTGCTTGCTAGCCCAGGACTTCGTTGCTTCTCGCTAGCCTAGCATTTCATTGCTGATCGCTAGCCTATGTTGTTCCTGCTGCTCACTAGCACGGGAAGTCATTGTTGCTTGCTAGACCAGGGAGTCACTGCTGCTCGCTGGCCCGTAAAGTAATCGCTGTTTTCTAGCCCATGGCGAAACGGCTGCTTGCTAGCAAAGGAAGTCATTGCCTCTCGGTAGTCCAGGGCATTGCCAGAAATCTGGGACAAGGTGGCAGCCAAGCATGCGCAATACGGTCAAAATGGCGTTAAATTCGTGTAAGGAAATGTATGGAGAAAGGAAAACTTTTTGCAAATATAGCAGTTATGAGCTCATGGGTCTTCACTGCGCGACTCGAATTATGATAAGTGCAGTACGAGCTACGCATTACACAGAAAAACTCCGAATACAATAAGATTTACTTACTTCCCAAGAAGATGTCTTCCATCGTCTATTAACGATCCATTTCTCCGTACATTTCCTTAAAATCCTGCTGAAGTCATGGCAAACACTCGTAGATTTCGGGATGAACCGGTCAACGAATTCAACTTGCGCGACTGGATATAGACTCATCGATGTTTGATGTATTCAGATCCACAGAAAAAAAAAAACTATGAATATTGATCTGCAAAGTACTTCCAACGTCACTCTTAAATCTCTCATTTTCCCATCTCCGTACGCCATGTTCAAGTGCTGCAGTTCGGTAGAAGAAGGGAAAAAACACTCTATTGAAATTTCTGTCCAGTCGCCATTTTGGTTGTTGTTTAAAAAGCTTGTCGAGATAGAAATTGGGTCCCAGACCCCCAATCAATAATACAGGCTTTGTTTTATCTTAAATTCACGCGGGAAAATCGAAGTTTGGCTATCAAAACAAAGCAGAAATGTCTGTAGTTCTTTCTGCTTGGAAAAAAACAGAAACATAAAATCCATATATTTAACGTGCGATCTTTCCTTTTTCCTATTTTCGGCATACAATATATCAACAGTGCTTAACCCGTGAAGCACATCGTAAGAAACACGCTACCTTTCGGACAGAGCGATAAGCGTCGCCATATTAGACTTTATTGTTCTAGAGTGCAACATGATATACCGCTGACAATTTTTAGCGGGCTCGAAATGTCCGCGATTTCTGGTAATGGAGTAACTGCTGCTCCCCAGCAAAAAAAATGTCATTGCTTCTTGCTAGCCCAAACAGTAACTGCAGCTTGCTAGCCCAGGACTTCATTGCTGCTCGCTAGCCCAGGAAGTTACTGCTGCTCGCCACTATGGACTGGAAGTCATTGCTGCTGGACAGGCCAGGAATTTTTTTTTTCTTTCTAGCCCAGAAGTCCACTGCTTCTTGCAAGGTCAAGGGGTCACTGTTGCTCGCTAGCGCAAGGAGTCACTGCTGCTTGTTAGTCCAAGTAGCCAGTGTTGCTTCCAAGCCCAGAAAAGTTTGAGAAAGAAAATATCAAAAGTTAAATCTAAACGAAGGCTAAAAATTACATCAGAGCAAATTTCTTACCTTACTAAACCTTTCTATAAGTTCAAACCGATTGGTATCTTCTTGGATTGCATGCGAGAACAGATTAAAATCTGTTACAGTCAGGCGCATAGCGCGTCCTATACGCATATACGCGCGTGCGTACTTTGAGTGACCAGAAAAATTTGAATTTTTTAGCAATTGTTTTTATTTTTAACATTTTTATGAGTACGCAACCAAGATTTCGTGATGAAAACACCACTTTGATTAAATTCTAAAAACTAAAACAAAAGCTATACCGTGTTCTAACTTAGTTTTGCATCGTATTTTCTTTACACTAAACAACGCAGTGTTGTTTGGCCAGCGTGCAACAATAGAGTGTGTGCACCTGACGTCATCAAATTCTCAAATCCAAAACGAAAAAGCCACAAACGGTTTTATCCTCATCATGCATAAGAGGCACCAAATTTATGGCTGTTTACAACTTTCCAGCTCAATAGCGTCCTTCGTTTTGGATTTGAGAATTTGATGACGTCAGGTGCACACACTCTATTGTTGCACGCTGGCCAAACAACACTGCGTTGTTTAGTGTAAAGAAAATACGATGCAAAACTAAGTTAGAACACGGTATAGCTTTTGTTTTAGTTTTTAGAATTTAATCAAAGTGGTGTTTTCATCACGAAATCTTGGTTGCGTACTCATAAAAATGTTAAAAATAAAAACAATTGCTAAAAAATTCAAATTTTTCTGGTCACTCAAAGTACGCACGCGCGTATATGCGTATAGGACGCGCTATGCGCCTGACTGTAACAGATTTTAATCTGTTCTCGCATGCAATCCAAGAAGATACCAATCGGTTTGAACTTATAGAAAGGTTTAGTAAGGTAAGAAATTTGCTCTGATGTAATTTTTAGCCTTCGTTTAGATTTAACTTTTGATATTTTCTTTCTCAAACTTTTCTGGGCTTGGAAGCAACACTGGCTACTTGGACTAACAAGCAGCAGTGACTCCTTGCGCTAGCGAGCAACAGTGACCCCTTGACCTTGCAAGAAGCAGTGGACTTCTGGGCTAGAAAGAAAAAAAAAATTCCTGGCCTGTCCAGCAGCAATGACTTCCAGTCCATAGTGGCGAGCAGCAGTAACTTCCTGGGCTAGCGAGCAGCAATGAAGTCCTGGGCTAGCAAGCTGCAGTTACTGTTTGGGCTAGCAAGAAGCAATGACATTTTTTTTGCTGGGGAGCAGCAGTTACTCCATTACCAGAAATCGCGGACATTTCGAGCCCGCTAAAAATTGTCAGCGGTATATCATGTTGCACTCTAGAACAATAAAGTCTAATATGGCGACGCTTATCGCTCTGTCCGAAAGGTAGCGTGTTTCTTACGATGTGCTTCACGGGTTAAGCACTGTTGATATATTGTATGCCGAAAATAGGAAAAAGGAAAGATCGCACGTTAAATATATGGATTTTATGTTTCTGTTTTTTTCCAAGCAGAAAGAACTACAGACATTTCTGCTTTGTTTTGATAGCCAAACTTCGATTTTCCCGCGTGAATTTAAGATAAAACAAAGCCTGTATTATTGATTGGGGGTCTGGGACCCAATTTCTATCTCGACAAGCTTTTTAAACAACAACCAAAATGGCGACTGGACAGAAATTTCAATAGAGTGTTTTTTTCCCTTCTTCTACCGAACTGCAGCACTTGAACATGGCGTACGGAGATGGGAAAATGAGAGATTTAAGAGTGACGTTGGAAGTACTTTGCAGATCAATATTCATAGTTTTTTTTTTTCTGTGGATCTGAATACATCAAACATCGATGAGTCTATATCCAGTCGCGCAAGTTGAATTCGTTGACCGGTTCATCCCGAAATCTACGAGTGTTTGCCATGACTTCAGCAGGATTTTAAGGAAATGTACGGAGAAATGGATCGTTAATAGACGATGGAAGACATCTTCTTGGGAAGTAAGTAAATCTTATTGTATTCGGAGTTTTTCTGTGTAATGCGTAGCTCGTACTGCACTTATCATAATTCGAGTCGCGCAGTGAAGACCCATGAGCTCATAACTGCTATATTTGCAAAAAGTTTTCCTTTCTCCATACATTTCCTTACACGAATTTAACGCCATTTTGACCGTATTGCGCATGCTTGGCTGCCACCTTGTCCCAGATTTCTGGCAATGCCCTGGACTACCGAGAGGCAATGACTTCCTTTGCTAGCAAGCAGCCGTTTCGCCATGGGCTAGAAAACAGCGATTACTTTACGGGCCAGCGAGCAGCAGTGACTCCCTGGTCTAGCAAGCAACAATGACTTCCCGTGCTAGTGAGCAGCAGGAACAACATAGGCTAGCGATCAGCAATGAAATGCTAGGCTAGCGAGAAGCAACGAAGTCCTGGGCTAGCAAGCAGCAGTTACTCCTTGGGCTAGCAAGAAGCAATGACTAGCAGGAAGTTCCTGGGCTACCGAGCAGCAGCTACTCTCTGGTTTAGCGAGCAGCATACACCCTTTAAGCTAGTGAGAAGGAATAACTCCCTGGGCTAGTGGGCATCAGTTGCTCCCCAGGGTAGCGAGCAGCAATGCACTCCGGGCTAGCGAACAGAAATGACTCTCTGGCATAAGAGACAGCATTGACTGCCTGGGCTAGCGAGGAGCAATGACTCCTCGGGCTAGCAGGCAGCACTGACTTACTAAGCTTTTGAGCAGAAAAGATCCCTGGACTAGCGAGAAGCAGTGACTTTTTGGGTTAGCGAGCAGCAGTGACTTTCTAAGGTAGCGAGCAGCAGTGGCTCCGTAAACTAGAGAGAAGGAATGACTCCCTGCCTGAGCTAGCAGGCAGCAATGATTTCGTGGGCTAGCAAGCAGCAATAGGCAGTGACTCCCGGGGATAGCTAGCAGCAATGACTTAGTGATTTAGGGAGCGGCAATGACTTCCTGGGTTAGCGGGCAGCAAAAATTCATTGGGGAAGCGAGCAGCGATGACTCCATGCGCTAACAAGCAACAGTGACTACCTTCTCTAGCGAGAAGCATTGACTAACTGGGCTAGAGAGCAGAAAGTGGCCGATCAGGCCGGAGCTTATCCCGGTTTCTATAGCATGAAGCGACTGGGAGTATTTCTACTCACCCCTGGATGGTATGCTGGTCCATCGCAGGGTTACCCCCAGCACTAAATTCGCCGGTACCCTTTTATACACCTGGGTGGAGAGAGGCACTGTGAGAGTAAAGTGTCTTGCCCAAGAACACAACACAACGTCCCCGGCCAGGGATCGAACCCGGAGCGCTCGCTCCGGAGTTGAGCGTGCTAACCATGAGGCCACCGCGCCTCCCACATTATAATGAGTGATAATGCATATATAGCATATAGCATTAGCGTCAAACATGATCCTAGTGTACTAGTATTTCTGTTTATTTCTGTATTATTATCTTTCTGAATAAAAAAATAAAGCAGGCAAAGCTCTTGCAAAATAGAATAGAATAAACGAGAGCTAGCAGAACAGTTTATATATCAAGTACTAGCATTGCCCCACCCCTACCTTAGCCTTTGATTTACATAGTAATTATTAACGAGGATATCGTGACTCTTTTATTACGCAACGCTTCCTCCAGTTTTATCATAGAACGTTGCTGATGATAAGCACAAGAAGATCCTGTGTGCAAAAATAAACTTATATTATTGTTCTTTCGTCCTGTGTGATGCAGTGATGCGTGTAAAAGTATTGATCCGAGGACCATTCACTGATCTCGCGATCGGAGCCATTCCTGTACATTCTTCACAGCAGAAGTTTATTAAGTGTCATTGACAGAGAAAACCGGGCAGAGCCAAAAGATCGAGGTCGGCCGTTTACCTTCATCTTTTCACAGTATAAAAGCTATCCGAAAAGATTAACAACCATGACATTTGCCGAGGTAGGCGTTTGTTTTTCTTCGAGATATAACCTCATCATGATTTTGGCCTCTCAAGCGGTCTAAAATGGCCGAAATTTCGAGCAGCTTTAGGTGAGCCGAAAAGATACTTCGTACATATTCGAGAAACTCTTATTTTCGTGGGATAATATTTGGCCCCTTATTAGTTGACTGAGATATATTTGGATTTTTTCACTTTAATTCTACGGTTTTCACGAGGTGCCAAATATCATCGCCGAATCGTTAAGGAGCGAGACCTAAATTTTAGCCATTTTCAGCGAGTCGTTTTTCAAAAGTGCGGCAGTTTATTTCCGAAAAAACACGATTTTCTGATAGTCTTTTACACTAATATCAATATTCAGTTTAGTTAAAATTGGTATCTACAAGCAAATCGGAGTAATTGGTCTCGCAAAGTCCAAAAAAAATCATTGGTCAAACATATTTCCCGCCAAATTTTTAGCGAAGAATATCACCTTATTCCGACTTTCTGTGCTTGTTATCCATGATTTGCTGAAGGATCTGCACAAAATAGTTAGCTGGACTGCAAATTAGAATATTTAAGCTGTGACATCGGGATTAACTGATGGAAACATTTCAAACTCGCCAAATTTATGCCATTATCAAGACTAAATTTTCCTGCGAAAATTCTATTTTTAACGTCACGCTGCAAAAACAAAGTGGATCCTCAGTTCGCTGCCGTTTTTTGTTTTTATGTAGTACAAACTGCAAGTTAATAGTGAGCGAAGCTTTACCCGAATTTTAATTTTGGGACGTACTACTGCAAATGTCTTTTTTACTTCGATTTTCTCGTTTTCGGAAGGCGTGACGCGTTACAGATTAAAAGGCTGGACGACTGGGCCGCAATGTCGATCTCACTTGAAGGTTTCTCCATGGTTTTTAAAACATTAACTTTTTTTGGATCTGAAAAAATTGCCTAGCAATGCGGGTGCTGGGTCAGTTTTTCTTCAATTATTAGCACGCAAACGAGAGAGTGGAGGCAGACGTCAGAAGTGGTGTCTAATTTGCATGGTGTAGCTGGATGTAAACAATGAGAAAAACATAGGTTACGACGAAACTTCCCTGCTATATCCGGCCAACTAAAATGATCATAAAGGACAGACCACTTATATAAACATCTCAATACGAGTAATCTTTGGTGGGTCACGATCTTCCTTACGTTCACTGTTGTCGTTTGTATCGTCGCAGGTTTGTACAGCGTCTGTTTTTTTTGTTTCATTTCCTTCCTTTATTAGCCCGCGCACGCAATTGACCTGCGACCACTTGCTATGAAGCTTGAGATAGTGTTTTGCTGATTCAAAGGCTTTTAAGGTGACTCGAGAACTCAAACCCGGAAATCTCTTCTGAATTTAGCAGAATCGAAGCACTGAGAATCCACGGTAAAAAAAAATATATATATATCTGAAACGTCACGCAAGGCACCTCGTGCAATTGTAACTAAACTTGGCTCAAATGGCTACTAAGCATAAAATAAATTTGATAAATTTGATTTATACTGATAAAGCAACCAAACAATCATTCCAATGCTGGATATTATTTCCGTGATCTGAGCAGAGGAATCTATCACCTTTAGCCTACAGAACAGGCGTAATATTTTTGGCGTATTTTCGCCTCTGTTCGTCTAAATACGCAAAAAAATTACGCCTGTGCTGCAAGCTTATCACCTCGGGATGTTCTTCTCCCTCTCTCTGGAAATTCTGCCTATGACAGTGTATCGACTAACAGTAAACAGGACTCCTTCCGGCATATCATAGTTCCACCTCTACACCCTCCTTGAATAAGGTAGAAAGGATTACGACACAACCGTCTGAACAAAGATCGTTTCTTTTTTAACAATCCATTTCAAGTCATTTCATTGTTTCGTTTTATTGTTGACAATCAAATCAGTTGAGCCATCTTGTTTATGTAGATATCCTTGAGCTGC
>JAHPZR010047950.1:0-7500 GCA_019787425.1 Platygyra sinensis
AACGATACGCGTCATCAAAGTGGTCAAATGGTGCAGACTCACGAGCGCAGAGTGAGTCCGCAATAAATTTTGGCCACTGTGATGGCGTGTATCGTTGTCGATAAGAGCACAGACCTCGCTAAACCACATTTCGATATGTTTTTTTACCACAATATCAACGTCAAAGAACACGTTTGCATGGCCTGAAAAAGGCACGATTGCGTGACACCTTGACGCAAGCAGCGTTGTCTAGACTCTTATCGACAACGGCAAATTAGCCAATCAGATTGCGAGATTAGTAGCAATTGTGGCAAAAATAGATATGAACGGCCCAGAGGGTATGGTTTTCAGCCGTTTTGGCCATAGAGGGTATGATTTTTGCACTCTAGTCTTTAATTGGATATGCTCTTTTTAGACGAAGCTACTTTTTCATCATGATCGATAAGATTATCAACAAAAACCCTTCATATATAGTGTTTAGGGCAACGGTTTTAAATAGGGTCTTGAATTTACATAAAAAGGGTAGGGAAAATCGCAGATTTCGGTCATAAATATGGTAAGGGTTTTGGAAGCGGGCCGCACACTCCTACCAAATTTTTTCTGGGTGTACCCCCCGGAGGGGGTATATTATTGGTGGCAACTCCGAGAGCCGTTGTAAAGAGTGCCGGCTTAAATGTTCTTATAGAGGGGACAGAAGCATTAGGGTTAAAAATTTTACATTTAGCTCAAAATGCTGTATTTGTTACATTTTCGACAGGGGCATTTTCGAGTTAAATCCTTGCAAAAGCTTAGACAGATGAATCTCATTGTTGAGTAGAGTCTAACAGATTTTAGAGGTGGTGGTTTAGCACTGAGGGAACTTCTTAGCTGTGTTCCTATAAAGTGTGAGTTACTGCCTCCTGGCTGGGCGATACCACGCAGAGGGGCACCAAATGGTAGAATCTTTTACATTCGTCACAACAAAAGAAAAATCACTGGGGTGAGTTAAGCAATTAGTTGTGTGGTCGTTATAACTGTAATAGACAGTTTACTTCTTTTGGGACTACTGAAGAGTACGAGCAAAATAAAAATCGCAGGGGATTGAACGAGCGCGTGCTTAACTCTGCTAAACGCTGATTAGTTTTAAATTCCAGTGCAGTATAAGCCTATAATACTAAGTCCAACTGAATGGATATTTCCCGGAAAGCTACGTTCATTGCACGGCAATGATTATTTACAGCAAGATCTGTGACCTTTCCCATGTAATTAACAACTTAAGAATAAACCTATCGGACCAATCTTTTATGATACCTTTTTGAGAGAGATTCTCAAGGTGTTAGATGCAAAGCTTTCTTATTCTCAAGTAGACTCTCTAAATATGTACAATAAATTTACCGGACTTGGTACCCTGCGTTGCCTTTTTGGATATTTAAAGATGAAAGGAAAGCTGATGCAGGATCACATAGAAGAGTCGTAAAAAAAATTATTTATAACAAATAAGCGTTTTGATTTTTTTCCTCACTTGACTAATAGTATGTTCAAAATATTTTTGTGTTTGAGTTGTTCAAAGGCTTATCGACCTCGCGTGATCTTTGCAATTTGCCGGCAATGGCTACTGTTGTTCGCTACCACGAGATTTACTGTTTTGCAATAATCATGAGACCCATCGCAAATTTTCATACGCAGTAAAAATACTTAGCCTTGTTTTCACATTCTCGCGGAACTGTCAAAGTGTGACCCTCAGCTCACCCGCTTATGTACCAGTCAGAACGGAAGCTTCAACATTCCCTCCCCGGGCAAACCCTCGGGTACTTGAATTTTTGGAAAATTTTTGTTCAAATCCCTCCCTTCGCAGTGCCGAAAAGCTGTTCAAATGCCCCATCATAGGTTCATTTCAGGTGATCAAATACCCCCATCCCCGGAGAATTACCTGATTATTCCAGCTTTTCAGTAGCTTCTATTATGCTTCTGCGGAAGCTGTGTATGTAAACATGGTTTAATAGACAACACCCTTACATACCACGAGGCACGAGGAGGCCAGGTAACAGGTAATCACCAAAGAAAACTAATAACAAAGTTCACAAATTTTGATGTCAAATTTAATATTATCGATAAAAATCTAATATAAAGTAGCGTTTTGGCGATGTGGATCAACTGCAACTAGACCAATGTTCTACTCGTAGAGAAACACGTAGAGAATATTTCAATTTAAAATATGTATATTTAATACCTCTGTTTCGATTGAAGCCAATTATGTTAAATATTGGATACCCCAGTAAAAGAGAAACAATTACAAGGTTGCCAAATTTTGATGACAAATAAATCTTTAATAATAATACGGAGCAAAGCTCGCGCAGGCCTTTGGTTTTCAACTAACCCGCCACGAATCCGTGATCTTTTCCATTGAATTCATCAACGTTTGTCTCCGCCATCACCGCCATGATTTATCAACCCACGTGGATTCAGCGCGACTCGTAAACATGATATCGGGACCTAGCGATCAAATTCCTCACCCCCTATGAGTGGTGATCAAATGCCCGCCCCCAGGTAGACTAAGTTCATCAAATCCCTTCCCTCCCGGGCAGGAAAAGGCGTCAAAATGCCCGAGGTGAACCCGGGAGGGGGGTTGTTGAAGCTTCGATTTTACTGGTACATTAGTCTCTAAACTCAGCAATTTCAGATATTCCACAATTCTTCGACCAAGCTTCAGTCCATCTCCACTCCAGTTTACACCTCCTTCACTTTCTGCACTTACTATTTTGCAGATAGATTTTTTGTGATCCTTGACTCTTCTAAATATATCTTTAAGCAATATATTCATGTATGCATCATTCATTGAGTTGTGATGCACGGGGAAGTTTTGGATAGCACGAACTAAGAGCACGGTACATCGAGTTACTCTGGTGCAACCTAAAGTAAGGCTGAGTTTCTTGAGTGCTCTTCAAGCTTACCATGTGTATCATAACAACTATGGAAAGCCAAATGGAATGCGAATCGATGTTAATCTTTAAAAACCACATATCTTATCCTTGAGGCCTTTCAAATTCTTTTTCCAACAGTTTCATCGCTGGGGCGGATCTAGGGGTGGTTCGGGTGGTTCGGTAAGAACATTTTCCATAACAAAAAATACTACAAGCTATCGATTTGGCACTTGTCAACAATTTTTTTTTATTTGTGTTTACAGAGACCGAAAAAGTGACCCAAACAGGTACAGGCAGTGAAGATTTGCCAGTGACAAAACCAAACCCTCAAACTCTGGATGTCGAGTACCATCGATGGACGAGAAAGTTACAGTTAGAGAGAAGCCAACAAGACGCACTTCAACCTGCATTAGAGGTACAGAACTTAATGTTTTTGTTTTTTAATGTTCGCCTTTCAAATAAAACCGAAATTTTTTTTGTTATCTTAGGCCTGTGATGCCGACATTTTCTCCCCGGGGGGAGGGGGGTACTCCCTTATATGGGCTATATAGGTATGTGCGGCCCCAAAGGGAATGGTTTTTCAGCCGTTTTGGCCATAAATTGGTTATTGATTTCAGCCAATTTTCGCCATTTTGGCCATAAATAGGTATAGTTTTGGCACTCTAGCCTTGATATGGGCATGTTTCTAAGAAGAAGTCACTTTTTTCATCACTATCGAAAAGAAAATCAACAAAAGCCCTTCACATTTATGTTTACAGTCTGGTCGGAACTAAGGAATAATTATAACCCAGCTCTGAAACAGGGTTTTTGATTTAAGGGTCGGGTCATAAATAGGGTAGGGAATATCGCAGATTTTGGTCATAAATAGGGTAGGGGTTTTGGGAAGCGGGCTGCACACCCCCACCCAATTTTTCTGGGAGTAACCCCCCCCCCCCCCCCCCCCGGACATTTTCCCCAATATCCACTGTTTGCTGCGCACTGCATGCACTATTCCAGTGACTTAAGCTGACAACGAGCGGGCAAAACAGTACCTTAAAGCTGGTTAAAGGGTGCCTGCGGACCACCATGACGACGGCAAGATTGTCTGGCTTGGCGCTCATGAATATTCACCACAAGAAACCCGTGGATTATGATGCTGTTGCCCAAAAATTTGTAGAACAGCAACCCCGGAGAATGTTGCTGGCTGATCCCATTGTTGAGGAATCATGAATTTTTAATTTGAATGAATTTAAAATGTTTATCCGTTTCGATTATTGTCGGTGTTAAGAAAATCCATCCTTTAAACTACTGTAGTTAGCACAAAAATGGAGGTGACTTTAGAGCAATTAAACCACTTCAAATTGCCCCTGAAAACGCTGGAAATCGCATTTCAGAGGTCCTAAAATTAAAAATTTTCCCGGGGAGCATGCTCCCGGACCCCCCTAGGGCTACCGCCTTCGGCGGGCGTTTATCCGAACTCCCCTTCGTCAAATCCTGGATCCGCCCCAGCATCGAGTTTTACAGCTGCAAAGTTGTTTTATCAAGTGATACAGGAAAGAACAAAGCATTAAGCTTCGACCGCTTCGCATCCATAATGGCACTTGTTTTTAAACTTCGAATTTACTTCATGCACGTAGTTGCAAAATGTTCACATTTGGTGATGTCTTACATGAAACAAAACAAAAAACATATTAAATAAACTCTCGAGAGTGCGCAGTACGGGCTGGAAATCATCTTTGATTTCGAGCTTCGATCCTTTACCAACCCCAAATTCCACGCACTTTTCATTAACCTGACCTTTCGAGGTCAAGGAACGAATGCCGTAAGAGTCCGGTAACGCTCAACGTAGCCAAATTGTAGCATCAACAACCCATGCAACGTACCTCGCGCTAACTAACCTTGGCTCGAATGCCTTCTTTTTATTTAAATTTGCTATATAAATTTGGTTTATACTAAAAAAAGCAACAACAACAAAAAAACGGTACGAATGTTACTTATTATTTTTATGATCTACCGCAGAGGGTTGTGTTTTTTCCCTCTATCTCTCACTGCAGATCGTATCCAGTGGGGGATCCAGACCCTCAGCCAAGGGGGAGGGGATTGTTTTGCTTGCCCTGTGGGCTTTTATTCCTTCTTTGATTTGTTCTTTTTTTACCCCAAATAAGGGGGAGGAGGGCTAACTCCCCTAGATTTTTTCTCGTCCAAATGACCATAGTTGAAAATTATAGAGGGCGGCTCTTAAGTAGTGCAAAGTAATTTGTCAGTGACTGTTCTGGAACATGACCAACTTTCCACTGAAGTGGTTAGATATCGCGTATGAGCGAAAAGGATTTAAAAAAGCGCGGTTGTAAGTTGTTTCAACTTCTTGTTTATTTACTTATCTATTATTTTATTTATTATGTAAATCTGCTAACTATCTTTTTCCTTACCATCTACGTAATGCTTAGTTATGACATGTTCTTTGCTGCTCCTTAATTATTTCTCTCATTTTTCTTTACGTTTTTAAGCGATGACGTAGTCGGAAGTTATATATGTTGGCACGCACGCATTCCTTTGAATAGCTGGCGTAGAGCTTTTGTCGCACTGCGCTTATGTCGCGCATGATTCGCCGCTCTGTGGAAGGGAAATACAGTCTGGGAGGTCGTAAATAAGCACTGTGTGAGCATTGTATGAGCACTGAAATATCTGAACAGAACTTATGTGTGTGGGAGACGCGATAGGTCAAGGTTCTTCGTTAAATTTACGTATTGGTGAGCGTTGTTTAGGGTTGAAGTATATACTGATATATCTGTGGGCTGAAACAGTGGTGAAATTGTACTAGAAGAATACTGATTGTGTGTATCGGACAAACGATAGGTCAAGAGTCTACATTAAATTTACGTATTGGTGAGCTTTGTTTAGGGCTGAACTAGACATATTTGTGGGCTGAAATATTTGTGAAATTGAACTAGAATTGAAGAAAAGCATAGAAGAAGTTCGTTGTGAAAGCAGTTGAGATAGTAGAAAGCAATGGGGAATAGTGTACGTAACCAAAAGGTGAGCTAGCTGAAGGTTTTTTCTTGATCAGAATTGGTTAATGTAGCCTGTGCTTTATCCAGTATTGGATAAATTTGCGCTTACGGGCAAACTCATAATAAGAACATATCGTCCAAACATACAAGTTTAGATCGACAAGCAAGTTGCACGACAAGCACTGAAGTTGCAAGTTGTCAAGGGTCCACATAAAATTTATGTATTCGTAGCGCAGTTTAGGCTGGACCTTTGCCTGTCTTGAAGTGAATTGAATGAGCACTGTCAGAGCTCTGTATGAGCATTGTATGAGCACTGAAATATCTGAACTACTATGGCCTTTCTAAGTTTCACTGCAGGTCATTTAGTGTATTTAAAACCTTGATCGGCTGCCAGTCATTAGCCACAGCTTTTGAGTAAAGCGGGAAACCAGTAGGGATATTTGGGGGATCAAATAATACAGCAAAATCTGAAGTGAAACAGAGATCTTTGTATGAAACGAACAGAGCACGTCTCCATTTTTTACAACGTGCATTAAGGGAAGAACTAATTGTCCTGCTGTAATGAAAAGAGCTTATAACTGGGACACATGATAAGAGGACAAATTAGGTTTAGTATGTGAAAAACAACTAGAAGACATGTGATTTAACCAGAAGATTTACAGCTGAAAAAAACATTGAAAATGGAAAGCAGGTTACCTTTGTAATAGAATATAAGGTACACAGTGGCGATAAAGTCAGGGTACAATTCATCTGCGGGTTTCAGTTTTTAGTACTATTTCAAAAACGAGTGCGAGGGTTTCATCAGGTTTCCAAACGCGAGAAAACATTTGAAACCACGAGGCCGCAGGCCGAGTGGTTTTATTGTTTTCGAGCGAAAACTGAAACTGATGAAACCCGAAGCACGAGTTTTTGAAAATTACTTCTCTAACAAAGAAAATTAGTTTTAATTATCATTTCAATAAGATTTCCCAATTCAACTATTATATTTGAGACGTGAAATGTGCATGATCCTCAAAACAATGTGCATGATCCTATCACCTAATTGCTGCGCTGTGACAATTTTTGAATATTCATCAACTGATGTCACGTTGTTACCTAGCTGTTTGTCAGTTCCGAGCGAACACGTTACTTCACAGAGCAAATGGCAAAGTGCAGATTTAGACCTCCTAAAACGCGAAGTGTGGAAAATGCGAAGTGTGGAAAATGCGGAGTGTGGAAAATGCGAAGTGTGAAAAATGCGGAGTGTGGAAAATGAGGAGTGTGGAAATGCGAAGTGTGGAAAATGCGGAGTGTGAAAAATGCGTAGAAAATTTCCATTTTCCATTTTAATTTCCATTCCCATGCGGAAAAACAGTGTGGAAGAACAACTGGAATGTTGACCGGAAAACTTTTACAAAAAGTTTATGCTGTACGCTAACGTCCCTGCGTACCACACGCCGATCCACGTACGTGTGGTGTCACCTACGTGTGATAGCTGACGAAATTTTTTACTAAACATGTCACCGCATCCGTAGTGATTACACCATCCCGTTTTTTAAAGACTGTAGATCAATTGTTAGTATCGTGAATTCACAATAATGCTAAGCGCATTGATTTCAATCTTTCATTCACCCATTCGTTACTGTTCTTTA
>JAHPZR010047950.1:12500-16478 GCA_019787425.1 Platygyra sinensis
CGTGCATGAAGTAAATTCGAAGTTTAAAAACAAGTGCCATTATGGATGCGAAGCGGTCGAAGCTTAATGCTTTGTTCTTTCCTGTATCACTTGATAAAACAACTTTGCAGCTGTAAAACTCGATGCTGGGGCGGATCCAGGATTTGACGAAGGGGAGTTCGGATAAACGCCCGCCGAAGGCGGTAGCCCTAGGGGGGTCCGGGAGCATGCTCCCCGGGAAAATTTTTAATTTTAGGACCTCTGAAATGCGATTTCCAGCGTTTTCAGGGGCAATTTGAAGTGGTTTAATTGCTCTAAAGTCACCTCCATTTTTGTGCTAACTACAGTAGTTTAAAGGATGGATTTTCTTAACACCGACAATAATCGAAACGGATAAACATTTTAAATTCATTCAAATTAAAAATTCATGATTCCTCAACAATGGGATCAGCCAGCAACATTCTCCGGGGTTGCTGTTCTACAAATTTTTGGGCAACAGCATCATAATCCACGGGTTTTCTTGTGGTGAATATTCATGAGCGCCAAGCCAGACAATCTTGCCGTCGTCATGGTGGTCCGCAGGCACCCTTTAACCAGCTTTAAGGTACTGTTTTGCCCGCTCGTTGTCAGCTTAAGTCACTGGAATAGTGCATGCAGTGCGCAGCAAACAGTGGATATTGGGGAAAATGTCCGGGGGGGGGGGGGGGGGGGGTTACTCCCAGAAAAATTGGGTGGGGGTGTGCAGCCCGCTTCCCAAAACCCCTACCCTATTTATGACCAAAATCTGCGATATTCCCTACCCTATTTATGACCCGACCCTTAAATCAAAAACCCTGTTTCAGAGCTGGGTTATAATTATTCCTTAGTTCCGACCAGACTGTAAACATAAATGTGAAGGGCTTTTGTTGATTTTCTTTTCGATAGTGATGAAAAAGTGACTTCTTCTTAGAAACATGCCCATATCAAGGCTAGAGTGCCAAAACTATACCTATTTATGGCCAAAATGGCGAAAATTGGCTGAAATCAATAACCAATTTATGGCCAAAACGGCTGAAAAACCATTCCCTTTGGGGCCGCACATACCTATATAGCCCATATAAGGGAGTACCCCCCTCCCCCCGGGGAGAAAATGTCGGCATCACAGGCCTAAGATAACAAAAAAAATTTCGGTTTTATTTGAAAGGCGAACATTAAAAAACAAAAACATTAAGTTCTGTACCTCTAATGCAGGTTGAAGTGCGTCTTGTTGGCTTCTCTCTAACTGTAACTTTCTCGTCCATCGATGGTACTCGACATCCAGAGTTTGAGGGTTTGGTTTTGTCACTGGCAAATCTTCACTGCCTGTACCTGTTTGGGTCACTTTTTCGGTCTCTGTAAACACAAATAAAAAAAAATTGTTGACAAGTGCCAAATCGATAGCTTGTAGTATTTTTTGTTATGGAAAATGTTCTTACCGAACCACCCGAACCACCCCTAGATCCGCCCCAGCGATGAAACTGTTGGAAAAAGAATTTGAAAGGCCTCAAGGATAAGATATGTGGTTTTTAAAGATTAACATCGATTCGCATTCCATTTGGCTTTCCATAGTTGTTATGATACACATGGTAAGCTTGAAGAGCACTCAAGAAACTCAGCCTTACTTTAGGTTGCACCAGAGTAACTCGATGTACCGTGCTCTTAGTTCGTGCTATCCAAAACTTCCCCGTGCATCACAACTCAATGAATGATGCATACATGAATATATTGCTTAAAGATATATTTAGAAGAGTCAAGGATCACAAAAAATCTATCTGCAAAATAGTAAGTGCAGAAAGTGAAGGAGGTGTAAACTGGAGTGGAGATGGACTGAAGCTTGGTCGAAGAATTGTGGAATATCTGAAATTGCTGAGTTTAGAGACTAATGTACCAGTAAAATCGAAGCTTCAACAACCCCCTCCCGGGTTCACCTCGGGCATTTTGACGCCTTTTCCTGCCCGGGAGGGAAGGGATTTGATGAACTTAGTCTACCTGGGGGCGGGCATTTGATCACCACTCATAGGGGGTGAGGAATTTGATCGCTAGGTCCCGATATCATGTTTACGAGTCGCGCTGAATCCACGTGGGTTGATAAATCATGGCGGTGATGGCGGAGACAAACGTTGATGAATTCAATGGAAAAGATCACGGATTCGTGGCGGGTTAGTTGAAAACCAAAGGCCTGCGCGAGCTTTGCTCCGTATTATTATTAAAGATTTATTTGTCATCAAAATTTGGCAACCTTGTAATTGTTTCTCTTTTACTGGGGTATCCAATATTTAACATAATTGGCTTCAATCGAAACAGAGGTATTAAATATACATATTTTAAATTGAAATATTCTCTACGTGTTTCTCTACGAGTAGAACATTGGTCTAGTTGCAGTTGATCCACATCGCCAAAACGCTACTTTATATTAGATTTTTATCGATAATATTAAATTTGACATCAAAATTTGTGAACTTTGTTATTAGTTTTCTTTGGTGATTACCTGTTACCTGGCCTCCTCGTGCCTCGTGGTATGTAAGGGTGTTGTCTATTAAACCATGTTTACATACACAGCTTCCGCAGAAGCATAATAGAAGCTACTGAAAAGCTGGAATAATCAGGTAATTCTCCGGGGATGGGGGTATTTGATCACCTGAAATGAACCTATGATGGGGCATTTGAACAGCTTTTCGGCACTGCGAAGGGAGGGATTTGAACAAAAATTTTCCAAAAATTCAAGTACCCGAGGGTTTGCCCGGGGAGGGAATGTTGAAGCTTCCGTTCTGACTGGTACATAAGCGGGTGAGCTGAGGGTCACACTTTGACAGTTTCCGCGAGAATGTGAAAACAAGGCTAAGTATTTTTACTGCGTATGAAAATTTGCGATGGGTCTCATGATTATTGCAAAACAGTAAATCTCGTGGTAGCGAACAACAGTAGCCATTGCCGGCAAATTGCAAAGATCACGCGAGGTCGATAAGCCTTTGAACAACTCAAACACAAAAATATTTTGAACATACTATTAGTCAAGTGAGGAAAAAAATCAAAACGCTTATTTGTTATAAATAATTTTTTTTACGACTCTTCTATGTGATCCTGCATCAGCTTTCCTTTCATCTTTAAATATCCAAAAAGGCAACGCAGGGTACCAAGTCCGGTAAATTTATTGTACATATTTAGAGAGTCTACTTGAGAATAAGAAAGCTTTGCATCTAACACCTTGAGAATCTCTCTCAAAAAGGTATCATAAAAGATTGGTCCGATAGGTTTATTCTTAAGTTGTTAATTACATGGGAAAGGTCACAGATCTTGCTGTAAATAATCATTGCCGTGCAATGAACGTAGCTTTCCGGGAAATATCCATTCAGTTGGACTTAGTATTATAGGCTTATACTGCACTGGAATTTAAAACTAATCAGCGTTTAGCAGAGTTAAGCACGCGCTCGTTCAATCCCCTGCGATTTTTATTTTGCTCGTACTCTTCAGTAGTCCCAAAAGAAGTAAACTGTCTATTACAGTTATAACGACCACACAACTAATTGCTTAACTCACCCCAGTGATTTTTCTTTTGTTGTGACGAATGTAAAAGATTCTACCATTTGGTGCCCCTCTGCGTGGTATCGCCCAGCCAGGAGGCAGTAACTCACACTTTATAGGAACACAGCTAAGAAGTTCCCTCAGTGCTAAACCACCACCTCTAAAATCTGTTAGACTCTACTCAACAATGAGATTCATCTGTCTAAGCTTTTGCAAGGATTTAACTCGAAAATGCCCCTGTCGAAAATGTAACAAATACAGCATTTTGAGCTAAATGTAAAATTTTTAACCCTAATGCTTCTGTCCCCTCTATAAGAACATTTAAGCCGGCACTCTTTACAACGGCTCTCGGAGTTGCCACCAATAATATACCCCCTCCGGGGGGTACACCCAGAAAAAATTTGGTAGGAGTGTGCGGCCCGCTTCCCAAAACCCTTACCATATTTATGACCGAAATCT
>JAHPZR010047952.1:0-20000 GCA_019787425.1 Platygyra sinensis
GTGGGGTACAGGCCGGATGTATCGCCGATTTTTCTGTCACGCTTTTAGTCACCATGACTTTAATACTTGTTGGCAGGAGGGATGGACAGAAAAAAAGACACCTTTACACGAACGCACTCATTATAATCTATGATTACTTCTAGTTTTTATTTTAATTCGCGGTATTGCGGTTTCAAAACACTAAGCGGTTTCCGGTTATTACAACCTTTCGGTCGCGGTTTTCGGTGAAAAAAAGGGTCTGCGGTCATGACACTCTTTAGAACGGTCGGCATCCGGTTGTTTTGCAGCGCGAGATAAATGTTTTGTTTTACAACGCATCAGGGTTATATCAGTTTACAATTCAACTCTCTGGTTTGCAATTACGGCCTTTTACAGTTAATACGTAAACCGTTTTGGCCAATCGTACAGCTGTACAGCCTCGTGTTCTCGCTGCTTTGATTTAATGCGCGACAATGGTAACTGAGGTCGTCAAGGTCGCAACTAAAATCGAAGCGAAGAGGACGTGCGTGCGGTTTCGGTATTCGGGATAAAATCTGATGCGGTTTGCGGTTTTTTTGGCCTATTTCTGTGCGGTTTTGCGGTTTTCGGGCCCCCCTTACGCCCCCCTCCTAGTTTGCAATAGCGCTTGATATTCTTCAAAGCACACCGACACATGTAAATGAGTGGTCATGGAGTGGCAGGGTTACTCCTCAACCACCTTTGAATCAACAATTAAATCATCCCTTTTAATTCTCACTTTCAAGCTTTGGAGGTTTCGTGGCTGAGTGGTTTAGGGCGCAGGTGTTTATTCCGGTGGTCACGGGTTCAAAGCCTCCACCACGTTCCACCCGCTGTCACTAGCGGGATTTGTTTCTCGGTAGTCCCGAGTTCAAATCTTCGGTCACGCTTTGTAAATAGCCAACTGGTCTGCCTCCTGCCCGTTAGGATTTTTAACTATGTTTCCTTTGTTTCAATGGCATGCCTGCAAACTAGCTAATGCTTAGTGCTAAGCTAAGTGCATGTCCACTATAAGATTTACATTTTTTTTACACGCTTTGCTTTAGGCTTTATTCTGTTATTACTGATTACATCAGCAATTGCCACTTATTATAAATTCAACTTCAATGGCTTTGTACTGTATAACTGAAGATGTCAGAAGTTTCTGTTGAAACGTGTTCTTTAAACTGAAAATTGTTGTCGTTTCCTTAAAATTGTTTACTTGTATGCTGCTTTCAAGACCCTTTGAGGAAATCAAATTAACGCTGTCTTTGTTCGCCGCTGAGTGCTTTGTGATGACCGGTGAGCACTGATCGACGTCACTACTCGAAGAGTAGAGCAAAATTTGTCGTTTAAATGCTTGAAGTAACTGTACAAATGTATGTTACAATGCAAAAAATTTGTTACCTATTCAAATCAAGCGACGCCATTATACTGCTATCACATACAAAAGTTTCTATATTATTTGAGATCAACAACTTCCCCGGTGGGTCCAAAACAATTGACAAATACGGAAAAGCCCGAAATGCCTTTCTAATCTCGGGTGTTCGCATTCTCGGGTCATAAATGCAATAAACATCCCAATTGTGCATTTTTCCATGAAACGTGAAAATCAGACAATCGTGGACTAAAGTCCTTGGCACACCTATGTAATTTAACGTCCTACTTATGTAATTTAACAAATTATCTGTGTTTTACTACTGTCTGAAAAAAGCACTGCTTTCCTTCTAAAAACGCGTTACTTTTCACCTTCTTCCCCAATGCAATGTTGAAAATCACAAGAAATTGCAGTAAGTAGTTTACAACATTGTATTCGAGTGGGGGAAGGCAGCGTGGGGAGCTAGTTTAGGCAGATAAAGTAGTATTCGCGTCTGACGTGTGCGCAAACACGCCAAAAGTACAAATTTGTCACGAGATATTTGTCCATGATGGTAGATTCTTAGCCCTCCTGGTTCACTGTCGCTGTCGTTACTGAGTTCAAAGTCTCCATCCGCAAGCGCATCGAATGGGCAACTTTCTCATCTAGTTGGATATAGTTTACGAGCTTTAAGGCGATTCCTCAGTATTGCATTGCGCATCCCTACTGCGCACGATTTTCACATCATCAGCGCGCGCAAATGAGCGCGTGGTCGAGCGCGTGCACGTACATAACATAAGAGATTTCCCTCAAGCTAAGCTCGACTTGACAAGTAAAGAAGCCTAAGCCGTGTATTACACTGTGATAAAACACGACAGGCATTTGAGAACACGAGTGAAATGTAGAAAGCACGAGCCGCAGGCGAGTGTTTTCTACATTTCTCGTGTGTTCTCAAATGACTGGAGTGTTTTATCAAAGTGTATTACACGGCTTAGGCTTCTTCATTTGCTTTATGATATAGATTTTACGCGCGCAAAACAATAAAACACGCTTTTTCTATGTTTTATACTCTGACAAAACATAGGTTTTTGACCAATCAGAGCGCGCGCAGGGTCCTATCTATGTTATAAAGAGAAATAAATGCTCTTTTCTGTGAGATTGGCACGGTGACCTATATTTTTTATTTCATAATTTCAGCGAGAACAGTATCCTCAATAAGCAGAAATCTATGGCTACTTTTTTAGCAAATGAAATAAATTCTACAGGGGGAGACTCGTATTGGGCCGAGCAGCGCATGTCCAAATTATGTTTCCTTTAAAGGATAAAAGAAATGCAAGGTATTTGAAGACGTTTTGCCGGGACGTAGATGAACAAACAATCCAAGAAAGTCAAACTCTGTATGATATAACGCGCTGCATTGAAAAATAATCGAGCTTATTTGTTGCGCAGTGAGATTACCAAAAGTCACCTTTATAACCATATTTGTCAGTATTGTGGCATGGAAACAAGTACAGTGACCTCCCCTTTTTATTACGTTTTTAATATCTCCTAATACTGTAACGACAGCATACCAAGTTTCATCGGAAATTTATGGCGGGTTCTTTTAATAGCAAATCACCTTAATCACGCGCTAACATCTCCAAAAAAATGGAGAATTTTTCCCGCAAAAGTCGTTGGTTCAAAAATCACGCTTAAATAAATGCATATTTTACGGATCACGAAAAATCGAAAACCAGTTTCCTGAGGACGGAATTATATAGATTTACGAATCACGGAAAATATAACTTCTCATTCACGCTTCACGCAAAGCAAAAATGCCCATTCACGCGTCACCAAAAAAAAAAAAGGGGACCCTCTTGCAGATGTTCGACGGTTGTATATTTGAATTTTCACAGCTCCTCTAACTCGAGACAGTAGAATCTAGAATCGTGAAAGATTCTGGAGAGCATGAGCCGCGACAAGTCCCCAATGACTGCGTAGCTACGTATACCAATCCTGCAAATGTGCGGACTGGCCCACTCAGCTCAGAAACGTGTTCGAGCGTGAAAGTTTCTGTGCCGCAGAGTCTCCGTTCGTGTGTCGTTTATAAATTCACATGTGCTGGCTGTAATGCCTGTTACATTGAGACCACTAGGCACATTTGTACACATGTGCAGGAGCACCTTGTGTCGGACAAGGGTTGGGTACGAACTGTTCGAAAGTGGGTAGGAAACGTCTGAGCCCGGGTACGAAACATCCATGGGTACGAAACGACTGGTAAGCGTTCTAACATACATTTTTAAAGAAATACAATGTGTTCAATTATAAAGAAAAAAGGCACAGATAGCGAGGGCTGACCGAATAAAATGATCGGTGAAAAGGCGCCATGCTTGCTTTTTAGAATATCCCTGTGCGTGCGCTGAATCGCCAAAAATCGAACCTGGATTAGCGTGGTCTGTACTTTTATCGACAACGATACACGTCATCAGAGTGATCAAAATGTTGTAGACTCGCAAGGTGTCGCCGAGTGAATACTGGACGCTATGGCGTTGTTTTGTTTTAGATTGCAAAACAGTCGTATTTTTTGCGAACACGAGCGACGCAGTCAATATTCGTACAATAGTTTCGGAGCGAGTGTAGAAACGGCGAGGAAAAATAGACTGAGACTCGAAAGGCTCGCGCGCTTCACACGCGAATGATCACGCTTACGGCGCTTCACACCTTCCCCAATGAGGAAGAAAAAACGACTGTTTTGCAGTCTAGTTTAAACCTCCCTCTGACCCCACTTAATAACTTATCAGCTGTTTTTTTCTGTCAAACAGAAATCATTTAAGGACTCAGTTCTGTAGGAGCTGCGGGATGAGAAGAAACAGAACCAAAAGGATAGGGATCTGGCTTTTTCTCACTTTGGTGACAGCATATTCTCTGTGCTTGCTAATGTGCCAGTATAACAAATATACCAAAAAGGTAGATTAAATGCAGAATAGCCCATGAAGCTAATTTGTGATTCTTGTGATCACTAGATTTTATTTCAGTCTGATGCAGAGGACGCGGCTGATTATGGTCTCGTCACTGATATGGATGAGGATGAGCAAAAAAATCAAAATATAGTGATCACGGCCGCTGAACTAGTTAACATTCAAGCAGTATTAGATTTGTACATTGTTTCAGTTTGTGAACATTAAGGGTCGATTACTTAAAGACCTTTAAAAGAAGTCTATGTTAACTATTGTATAGGGCTGAGGCGCGCGGTTTAAACGTTATCTCGATGGTAAGTACTTCATGTATCCCTTATTATAGTGTATTTAGAACATAGTATAGTGTATTTGTCCCTTATTATAGTTTTTATATACACTATAATAACTGGAAGGGATACATGAAGTACTTAGGATCTCGATAAACAACGGCTGAACGATGTTTAGAATTTATTATTGAAACGCGACTCGACCGTATTTTCTCGAGTCAGTGGCAAAACCATGTCTCGCAAGGAAATGCATTGTCTGTGGAGTTATTTCGTAAGTAAATTTCCAGATAGTGGTTATGTCTCTGCAACATGGCTTCCAAAGCAAGTCGTACAACAAATTTCAGCGAACAAGAAAAACGTTTATTGACCGAATTGGGTAGCGACTTTCCGGAGGTGAAAAAAGAAGGCTATCACTGATGACAGGAAAAGGTTGGGGCAAAAGGCAAAGACATAAGAGGAAATTTTGACTAAATGTAACTCCCGAAAACCTAACGGTATCAAGCGCAACCCGCAGTCAGCTTCACTGGATGCTGAGGCGCGCAGCTGAAACTCCAGTCGATAAAGGAGCATGACTTACATCGTCGTGAAAAGTGAACGACGCCATAAAAAGTGACGAGTGAAGTGAAAAGTTAAAAGTGTGCAACATAAAAGTTTTCCTTGGTATCAGCCAGGTTCTCTGTGAATGACAGAAATTGTCCTTTTTGTTTCGCAGTAGCCCTAATTGAAACCTTGTGAATGACTGCAGCAAATACAGAAACCGCATCAAATAAATCGCCAGTAACTCTATTGCATCCTCTCTCTACATTAGTATAAGCGCAAGAGAAAATGAGGGGACAGAGAGGGAGACTCCCGGTCCAGCCCTTGGGATATGTCATGTCCACGAAAGTTATTTTAAGACAATAATAATAATAATAATAATAATAATAATAATAATAATAATAATAATAATAATAATAATAATAATAATAATAATAATAATAATTTACATTTCTAAAGCGCTAAAATTATAAAAATATTCTAAAGCGCTTTACAAACTATTATATAAGAATATTAAAAATATTAAACGATTAAATTTAAAAATATTAAAATGTTAAAACTATTTAAAATGTTACAACAAATTGTAAGCCATAATAATAATAATAATAATTCATTTACTTATAACGCGCAAGTATCAATGTACATTTTCACCTGCGCGGAACTAAATTCATTAAAAAAAAAGAACTAATTACAAGTATAAATATAACAAATAACTAATAATAAATAATAACTAATTAACTAATAGCTAACTAAAATTATATGAATAACATAAAAAAAATAATAAAAATGGCCTTAATATCTAAAGAAGAATTGTATACGTCGTGTAAGAATTAAAATATTTAAGAAAAAGCTTCTCTAAAAAGATACGTCTTAAGTGCTTTCTTAAAAGATGATAAAAATAATGAACTTCTAATATTAAATGGTAGATTATTTCATAGTTTTGGAGCGGCGACTTGAAATGCGCGATCTCCAAGAGTAGAGTATGTTTTCACTTTCTCTATTTCTAATAATAAATTGTCACTAGTTGACCTAAGGTTGTATTTTCCAGGCTTCTTAAATTTAATTAACTCTTTGATGTAATTAGGGGCGTGCCCATGAACAGCCTTATACGTAATTAAAAGAATCTTAAATACTATGCGTTCACGAATAGGCAGCCAATGAAGTTTAAACAGTAAAGGTGTTATGTGACAGTGTTTACCGGAATTATATACAAGCCTAGCTGCGGCATTCTGTACTCTTTGAATTTTTTGGATCTGAGCGAGCGGAAGTCTTTGTTGTAGCGGAAGTCGGTCTTCAGAGACGTCCGCATGCAGACCAACTTCGGTCTGATGTTTGAAAGAAAAGCAAAAACTTCATGTAATGACGCACAAAGTGCCACTAAAAATCCTGAGAGCGAGGCAAGACTGCGTGCGGACGTCTCGGAAAACAGACTTTCGCCAGAAAAGCGAGACTTCCGCTGCGTTAAAAATAACTTTCATGGACATGACATATCCCGGCCAACACCCTGAGCTTCCCTCTCTGTCCCATCATTTTCTCTTGTATAAGCGGCAGCCCTCTCCTTGTTTAATGTTGAAGATCTCTATCCAAACTTTTCAGGAGGTTTATACTGACCGAGTGCTCTCTATTTAAGGTGAAAACACAATCGGAAGTCTTCCTCGTCGTATTCCTCTTATGGGTTAAATTTATCCCTAAGCTGCCAATTTTGTCGAACATGTACATATAGTACATCGATTGGCATAGTTCTCTGAACTGTCTGTAGCACAGAGGGCACCCCATTTCAAAATGGCTGACCATGAAAGTATCGTTAACCAGTGCTTAAACCTACCTATGATCAGGTCTAACGTTATATTGTTCCTTAGTAGGTGCTAAGACATTTTGTAAACACTGTTATAGTACAACAACGTATCGGTATTCATGGTTTGAACGTAGGTTAGACGATGACTTTCATCATGGTCATATACGAGTTTGGAAAGATAGTAACTTTTTATTGTAATTACCAATTCCATTGACTGTGCTGCTGTTTCAATACCAGCACAGTCTGTCGATACACAGCTTTTTCTGCTATTTATTAGCAAATTGTGTATCAAAAAATATCATATCTGGCCACGATTTGGACAAATTTTGAAATAAGCGCTACCTCTCTTCCATTAGGTACTTCTCATAAATAATCCCCCCTCCTCCGTCTCCTTCAAAATTTGAAATATGAGCCCCAGGCGCCAATTGGCTCTATGGACGTATTGTAAGCCTATGAGTCCTGTAAACAGGCTCTCAGTCAAGGACTAAGGAAAGAAAACTTGGGGGAAGAGAAAGCGGAAAAAACTCCCAACCCAGTTCTCCCATCGGCCACTTTACTCTCAGCCAGTTCCTTCACAGACCCCTTGCAGCCGCAATCATACCCTTCTGTTCACAGGTTAGGATTGTTGGTTCTCAGCGACCCATGTGCTTCTTTCTAAACCCTCTCCTCTTCGCGCTTATTAAGACAAAGACCTATTAGACCTATTAGACCGGCAACTTTATTATTACATTTTACACATATTGCAGTAGACAGACCTGGCACCGCAGGTAGCAAAAGCTAATCGAGGCGGGCCAGAAACAATAAAAATAAATGACATCTGCTAACCTTAATTAAAAGAAACGTATTACAGAAAAGGCAAAAGAAGAATTACTTAAGAGAAACTTGTATTCATTAGTTCATTAAGGCTACATGGTCAATTCGAAGTATTTAGGACAGAACAGGATTGGAACTGGATAAGGAATTGAATAAGAAAGTACAGCTATGAAGAGTAAAAATTAACTTTTGATATGATGAATTCTAAATCTTTATAAGAATCTTCCTTTTTTTTCTTAGGATCCAACAACATGGTCAGAATGTCAGGAGATCATAAAAGAAAGTTTTCTATCATCACTGTTACAAGACGGGATATGTAGCAATGAAAAACCCAGCGACGACGATGCAATTTCAAAATACAAAGGAAAGAATTGTGACGTAGTGAGAAGGGACCTTTTTCCACACCCTACCCCCACACAGGAAGAAAAGGACTTCCCAATTGCTTATGCAGTAGTTTTATTCAAATCTGCAAACTTGGCAGAAAAAATTTTACAATCTGTTTATATGCCTCACAATATCTATTGTATCCATGTGGATGTAAAATCACCAGATACTTTTCGCAATGCAATGAAGGCCATGACTGAATGCTTAGATAATGTCTTCCTTACCAGTAGGCCAGTTAATCTCATATGGTCCCATGTTAGTACACTTTATGCTCAGCGGAACTGTTTAAGAGAGCTAATGAAGAGCCAAGTTAAGTGGAAATATTTTATGCATATTTCAGGGCAGGAATTGCCCCTTTACACAAATGCTGAAATTACTCGTGCGCTGGCAATGTTGAATGGTTTTAACAACATTGAAAGCACTGCTATTCTCTCATCTAGCCACTGGGGGCGAATGCAATATTCATTCGAGGTGAAGAAGGTAGAAGGCCGGGAATTTCATGAAAACTACATATTGACCAGAACAGAAGTGACTAAATCACCTCCACCTTGGAATATTAACCTTCAAAAAGGTTCCAACTTCGTCGCCATTACAAGAGAAGCAGCTAGGTATATTCTACACAACCAGGTGGCGATAGATTTTTTACACTGGCTAAATGACACCGCTTTTCCTGACGAAGCATTCTATTCATCTCTTCAACAACATCCGGGATTTCCAGGTGGTATCCATGGTGATCAGCCTGAGTGGATTCTGCGTGCGGTGAGTTGGCAAAACGTGAACACATGTTATGGCAGGTGGATTCGGGGTGTGTGTTGGGTCACAACACGTGATCTGATCTGGATTCTGGGTTCAACTATGGGGAGGAGGCTCTTTGTTACTAAGATTCCGTTTAACTACAGAGATGATCTCCTCGAGTGTTTGTCAATCGCGAGACAGAATAGGAAATATGGCCAGGATGTATTCCATTTTTCTGGCATGTGATAACTTCACTTAGAGGATACACCCTAATTAAAAGTCGAACTTGCACGCTGGCCACAGGTTAACATGGCGGGAGCTTATTCCGCGGATTCTTCCGTCAGCAAAAGTCCAGCAGGAGCATTGCTGTTGTGGATGGGGTGTCAGCTCATCGTGACTGGAACCAAAAAAATTTACAATTCAGAATTTTCAGAGATTTTGGTAGTACTCATGTACGCTTCTAGAACTAGAGAGACTTTGGAACTGTGAGAGTGAACTGTCATTTTCGAAGACACGATATTCACGATACACTGAATGGCCCTGGAATGACCCCAACCGCGACTTGAACCTTAGTTCTAAAAACAAGTAAACAGCGTGGCAGAATTTTTTTTTCTTTTTAAGAGACCTATTTATTACTGGGCAGAATTGAAATGAGCCCAACCAGGGCTCGAAACACAGGGGTTTAACCAATGAAACGGGGTGGCAGAAAAGTTATATTCTATTTAAGATACCAGAAGGTGATAAGCTTCTGAAGATACCTAATATAACTTGTATTTATTACTGGGCAGATCTTTGCAGCATACTAAGTGCATTTTATTCAGTATATATTGGTGAATTCCTTAGTAAAGATGAAATAGAAATCTCCGTTACATTTTACTAAGATTTTCAATTTTTTCGTACAATCAGCCTCGATTTTCTACAACAGTCTTTAATCTTTTTTTTTTTCATCTCATCTCGCATCATTTAGCATCGTCTTAATCATAATCATAATACTCTGTCCACCCCAGTGTTCTTTATGGCGTACCTCAAGCGCGAGTTTTGTTTTAAAAAAAAATTGATATGCTAGTTCCGCATCTGAGAGATACTTGTTATGTTTACAACGATTACTTACGCTGGTATATTGGGAGACTTGGTGTCGAAAAAAAGTTGTGGGAAAATAAACATTCTTGCTGGTGGGACTGTGTCTTTTTCTTTAGTGAGCCCGGTTCAACTGTTCAAATGCTGTTGTTTATAACGGTGGCCAATGGGCCTTTTCCGAGTTCTCGTGTGCCTCTGTTTCAAAACGAGTCTAAGTGCGGAACCTTTCATATGAAAATGAGTTCTGCATGCAGTTTTATTTTCATGCAAATCAAAGTAATTTTCATAAGAATGGTTTCACACTTAGACTCGATTTGAAAAAGAGGCACAAGGGAACTAGGAAATGGCCTATTTTCTTAGCTACTCCTAACTAGTTCACAGGCATCCGACAGCCTCCACTCAATGCACAGGCCTCTCAAACTCACGATTCGAAGAATCGATAAAATATTAATGATTTACGCACGCTTATCAAGTGAGACGTTATTGCCTCACTCCGTACACGTACATAAATCATTAACAAATTGGCGTCAGATTTTCAAGCGTCTGTTCTGTTATTGATCATGAATTTCGTCATAACATTGTCAAAGTAGCTGCGGCTCCACGAGGCGATAGCCGCGTGGATCCACCGACTAGTTTGACAATGTTATAACGAAATTCCTTGTGTATAACAGAACAGACGCATGAAAAACTGACGTCAATTTGTTTTTTACGATAACAATATATAATTATACTTCAGGAGCTGAGAAAAAATAGTACGGTATCTTCAGCGTACATCTGTACATGAGGATACTGCACTCCACAACCGCTCGAGATCGTTCAAGTGGAGAATAAATAACAGCGAGTCCTAAGATAGACCCCTGCGGGACTCCAACAGACACAGGTTCTGCAGCACTAGACACACCCTGAAATTCTACAAATTGGGTGCGGTTCTTTAGGTAGTTTCTAAACCACTCATGTTCATCATCGTGAAATATTTGATCGATTCCTCGAATCGTGAGTTTGGGAGCCTGTGCTCCATGTTGCCTAGATGCTGTTGTGCAGTTTGTAAAGAAATTTCAAAGTCAAATCAGTGGGAAAGAATGTTTAGTTTAGTGCCTTCCCTATGGCTGAATGACGTTTGCACGGGTTGTCCTAAAATTTGCTGTGATACTGGCGACATTTTCTTGTCAGTTTCCAAACGTTTCGTAGGAGCATTTGTAGAAATGAAAAATTAAATTCCCCGAGAAGATTGAAAGAAAGGCATGCAAGGCTTTCTGACCTTAAAAACTCGAAATTTGGAAGTAATAAAATAAACAAAAACAAGAAACCATGAGCGCGCATACAGCTGTTTCGAGAAAGGTTGTTCAAAAGAAGCACATTAGCGTACGCGACAATGCCGAAAGGCATTATGGTAAACTGTCAGTTGAGTCTACGATGCTATCGAAAACGTCAGCTAGAAATACATGCTCACGCTGACATTGAGATATAAGTGAGTTTCAAAATTCAGTCAAATGATTCAGACCATGAATTAGTAACAAAGGGTTAGGATACACAGAGAAAGCATGATTTTGACGACTTTGACCTTACCATGTACCAAGAGTCGTGGTGCACGTACAGAGCCATCGTTTATGCTAATGAACCCTTTGTTTTTGGACGTGTTTTGGTAGCGTGTTAGCGAGAGAGAGCTTCAACATGCATAAGCCTGGGAGTGTGTACTGCCACTTCATCTACGCCATACCCTAAGAAATCTTTCATCCAAATAGCTCGCTACCGTAGGTCTTCACTGGATGGTCGTGGCATCTTCGATTCTGGGCGTTCACTACAAGTTGAATTTTTATTCAATATCTCCCATACTACCTTTCGGCATTGTCGCGAACGCTCTTACCCTTCTTTTGGACAACCTTTCCCGAAACAGCTGTATTCAACTCCACTGAAAGTCAACTCCGCTGCGAGGGCTTTTCTCATTCTGTTCCCCAGGGACCGCGCTCCTTTTTGTGTCAGGGGACAAAATGAGCGCGGCCTCTGGGGACGAGAATGTGGCTTTTCCCTGAGAGATTGGGAGTGGCGGAAAGCCCTGAGAACGGTTTCAATTACAATTGAGTGTGCGACCTAAATGTTAATTTGCGGAACAGTAAAGTTTAACACTTGGTCGAGAAAAGATTAGAAATCGTGAAGGAACGCTCTCGATTTCTATACTAATGTTTAACAAAATGACGGCCACTTCTTGGCGTTTTTGAAGTGTCTGTGAAAAGGATTTAGATAACAATTTGTAGTAGAGTATACTCGATACATGATAGCTGGGCTCGGGCTGCGCGTCCTCGTCAACTGTCACGAGATAGAAATCTCAAGCTTATGTCGATGGTCTTATTGATAATGATGAAAATGTAGCTTCTTCCGAGAAACATATCCAATTCAAGACTGTAAAGCCATACCCTATTTATAACCAAAATTGATACCCTATTTATGCCCAAAACGGCCGAAAAGCCATATCCCCTTAGCGGAAAAAAAGAACGAAATGCAGAACACTGATATTTTGTTAACAAATTTATTTCAAAACTCATTTAATGCTCACCCAAATAAATAACAACCAAAATATCAGTTAAACTATGTACAATTGACCATTCAAAACACTTATTTAATAATATTCAGCCCAGATTATCTTTTCTCGAAGAACACGTCGCGTATTCGGCGTGTTTCCACGGAAGACTTGGCCAGTGGTTCCACCTTCATTGTCCGATAGACTTTGTTGGCGTAAGCTAAAGCTCTCTCTTCGTTCATTGACTTGCCCTCCCTGGTCATAAACAAAAAATAACTAGAATCATTGACGGGATCAATGAAATAAGGAGAAATGCTCTCAACCGTCTATTTAGCCTGTGTACATCGGCCCCCTCCCCTCTAAAAAGAAATCCGTCGCCATTTTTCTGAGGGGAGAGGGTGAATACATATGCACATACATAAAACGTTATTTTGTCTCAGATTTTGAGTAGCCAAAAATAGGCTAGAATCTCCGAGAAAACTATAATAAAAATAAAGTAACACGTGTATATTCAATAAAACTTTGATTTAGAAGAAATTATAATTAGCCAACTGATTCATGTTGTCGAATTGCTCTAAAAAGGTCATTGAGACAAGAAATAACTCTTAATCTGTCAGGTAGAGCATTCAAGAACTTTGCCCATCGTTGTATAAGTAAAGGAATTCAAGCCATAAGTAGTAGTAAAGGGTTTAAGAAAAGGTTAAGATCTCAGTTCATCAGTCCACAGATCTGAGGGAAAACAATTCTCTGAGATACTGTGGACACAGTGCATTATGAGCACACTTTAAAATAATAATAACCATATTTTGTATGGGTCTATTTCTGGGGAAGAAGTCTGCTATCCGTTCTAAGATAACATTGTATGACGAAGCGTTAGCTCTGTCTTAAAAATAAACCTAAGAACGCCTTTGTTGAATGTTCCCAGGAATGTTTCTGTGCATCCCTCAAGCTTCGTCAGAGGTTACACATCTTGAGACATTTGTGCTAAGCATTTTGAAGTTCTGTTTGAACAATCAGCCTCGATTCTCTTCAATAGCCTTCACTCTTTTGTGTCGTCTCATCCCGCTTCGTTTACCACCTTCTATATCATAATGTATTCTTTCTATTCCCAATGTTCTTTATGTTGTTATAGCTCAAGTTTGAGCTTTATTTTAAAAAAAAAGAACATTAGTTCTAAATCTAAAGATACTGATATTCATAACGATCACTTACGCTGGTAGTCTGTGAGACTTGGTGTCGTGAAATAGTTTTGGTAGAATGAAAATTCTCACTGGTGGAACTGTTTCTGTTCTGTCTTTGTAGTGATCTCGGTGATATTGTGCAGCCTGTAAAAACAAATTCCAAGCCAAATCGGTGAGAAAGATAAGTTTGGTGTTTGCCTTATGAATGCAAGACACGTGCAGGGTTTTAGATTTGTAGTTTATTTGACTGAGGAGCGACGCTTGGTGACTAAGCAACACTATGTGAGAGAACTCTGAGTCTGAGGTTGTTCCCAGGCCCATCTCTCTTTCTCTCTTTCTCTTGTTTCAAGGTCACCGGGATTTTGGAGCACTTGCAATTACCAGATTACCTAGCAATGCGAAGATCAGAACTAGTCCAGGGCCGTAGCCAGAAAAAAATTTTGACTGAGGCAATGTCTACGAATAACTTATGACTGAGGCAATCAGTCCATGGTTGAGTTCTCTTCCTAGGTATTAGGTACTATAAACAACAAAAGCCAAAGAAATGACCGAGGCAAGTGCCTCGGTTGGCCTGTTACTAGCTACGGCGCTGTAGTCTCTAGCTGTTAAGAATCGTAGAAGTGATCAACGCCCTAATTTCCACAGATTCAACTATTAAGGCCTAAATTGTACAGCAGTCACATGAAGACAACAAAGATACATATCCGATTCAGAAACAATTCTGCTGATACTCCTCTAAATCGTATCGAAACTAACATTAAAAGGAATGTATGAAAACCCATACTTAAAGCTTGGGAGTTTTTTTTTTCTAGTCTTAAAATTGCTTCTGGCAAGAGGAAACACTCATACCTTATCGTATTTTTTGATAGCTCCATCTCTGTCGTCAAGATTCAGAAGCTTGTATTTAGGTGCCGCAAGCCATCGGTCACGTGAGCTTGTGCGTGCCCCTGACACGTGATCAGGGTTGTTCGTGTAGTAAGTTGGAAAGGGCAGATATTTATCACCACCCCTCCCCATACGTTCTTTGCTTGTGTTCAGTGTTGCTGCACGATAATCCTGGAACCAGCGGCCTGTTGTGTTCCCAAAAGTTTCACCGTAAGTGTACTTTACCCGCGGTGTGTATCCACTGTAACTATAGATAAATAAAGAAGTTATTTAATTGCGCTAAACGAAAAGGGCTTCCGGTCTGAGTCTACTACAAAGTCTACTACAGGTGTTTTTTCCCTTCCTGTTCTCGAGGTAAACTAGTACCATGGGCGGGGTTGTTCAAAGCCCGATTTAATAAGCTAACTCAGGGTTAGCGAGAATTTTGATTTGAGTTTTGTAACTTTTTGGTGAGGTGTCCTGTCTATATTGTTTGCCCTTCAGTCTCCAGCTGTAGTAATCTCAAACTACCCCAAACATTAGAGGTGAAAAACATTTTTAAATAAGAAAAAATAATGCTGCAGTTAACGCTTAATCCTGCGGGGTTAATGTTAACCCTAGTTTTCCTCAGAGGTTCCAGTTAGAATGGAGAGGAGGAACGATTTTCGAGGATTTTTTTTTACCCATCTAACAGCTCATTGAAAATGCCGTAGTCCGGAAGGCGAAGAATGTTTTGCACTTGTGACTGTTGGCCTAGCATTTAGTTCAGAAACTTGGAAAGCAACTCAAGAATATAAAAGAATTGTCCAGGTTTGTATCGCAAGAATTGAAAGAAGCCTAGTTCTTCTCAACGATACGAACATAATCACCAGCACAAGACTGCGCACACTGAGAAGCGTGGTAAGAAACAAAAGCGAGGGACAGTGTTTGTTTTTCGTTTCTTGTGCTTGTGCTTGCGTTTTAAATGAGTGAATGGACTATTTTGCTTGCACTTAATCTTCAGTCAGTCGCTTGTGTAAACACGCACTAAGTCGTGTTTCACGTTCCTCAAACTTCCTTGAGGAACATAGCCTGCCTGGAAAGAACATGGAGCAAGTAAGATAATCACTTAGTCTAGTTTCTACTGAGAACGTGAAGGGGCAAAACTGATCAGTTAAACTGATCAGTCATATGGAGTCATACAGTCAGTTGGCAATCGTGCAGGTCGCGTAATTGTTATCTTTTATCGTAGGCGAAATTTTCAGCTTCAAAGTGAATATGTTTCTGATGTTTTGAAGCCAATGCCACAACTAATTTAACAATTTAACTTGCAATATTCACATTCTTTATAGTCCGGAAAAAACGTTTGCTTTAAGTTTTTTCACACTGAAGATCTGAAAGGATGAGCGTTTGACAGTCCGTCTCTCAATTCAAAGCAGTTTTGTTAAAATTCTTGTGACCATTATCCCTTAAAACGTTCAAAACGCAGTAAAAACGCGTTTGTATGTTCGTAAGTGCTAATGAAAGTTTGTGAAGTTCTGCTCCAAAACGAAAAAGAAAAACACACAACAAAACAAACCGAAGAAACGAGATTCCTGTTTTTTCGCTAACACAACACAGCTGCAGAATTTGCAAACCCACCATCAAAAATGAAAGAAAGTATAAATCGATAAGCAAGAGTTTTACACGACTAGTACACCGAAAGAAGTCTCTAAAACACAAGCTAAGACTCGAGGGGGAGAAAAACGAGACAGAATCGCGAGGAGCGAGAGGGCTGCGCAGAAAGCCGAAGTACAGCGTTTGCATCATAACAGAAATTTCTGTTTTCCAAGGTTACTCACGGCATTGTTATAGTCAATACTGGGACATGGGCGTAGCCAGGATTTTTCAAAAGGGGGGTCACACTGACTCATACAGAGGGTACTCATCAGATTGTCACCTGAATATTGTAGGTTGTTTGCTTACAAAAAGGCTTACAAAGGGGGGGTCACGGGCACCCCAGGACCCCCCGTGGCTACGCCCTTGTGGGACCTCAAAAAATTATTGCTAGAGGCAGAAAAAAGTTTCAAATTAGCCGGTACAAATTTCTGTCAAATCAGTCGAGTCATTTCTTCGTGTGCGATATTTGATCGATGAATCTTGATAGCGCGGGCTCATTTATTATCGACGGGTGATCAGACATACCATCCTTAAAAACAAAATCCAATTTTGGTTTTCGAGGGAAATAGCGTTCAAACGATCTCGAACATCGCGGATAACATTTGGGCTGAGAGCCCATCAGATGACTGCGTTCTCCATTACAGTTTGGAACCCATATTAATTGCCTCTCGTTCAATGCCACGTTGTAACAAAACTTTTGATGAATTTGCATACCAACTAAAAGAAGTCTGAAATTATTGAAGGCGAAAAATATTACCCTAGAATTGTAGTTCGAGGAGCAAATAATATAGCAGCTAAGGTACTTTCATTCAAAGACAGCTTTTACGTGCATATCGAGATAATTAATTTGACATGACTCTTGAGATGCGGAGTTGTGTTCGAGGCATCGTTTATATCAGAATGTTGACACTTCTCGCGCGATAGATCTGTGCTTTAGCGCTTATCACTTACCCTGGTACATGTCTCGGATGTCTGTACATCTCCATGTTCGTTGTGAGAAGAGTTAGTTTTTCCATGTTAAATCCGAAATGTTCTGTTCTTTTCTCGTTGATCTAGTGGAAGGTTGCCGGTACAGTAATCTCAAAAGTTTACGAGTTTCTCGTGTTCGCCACCAGCGTTGCTAGGAACAAATTGAAAATTTGCAATTCAATGACCTGAGGAGAGCTTCTTTTGTAAGCAACCGGTCACGCGTGAAATGTAATTATAATTGTCTGAATTTGTAACACCTGGCGTCTACACCGGATTAATACAGTAGTAACCGCAAAAGTTCTGAGAACTTTTGCGTTCACACTAGCTATTAGAATTGCCTCGAGATTGGACAAGGCCAAAGAAAATGCCGATTTGACGTGAAAACATTTCTCCAGACAGTGATATGATAAAACAACTAATGGCCTTGTAAATCTTGGGAAACAAATAACTTATGAGACGAATTAACAGTCAAAGCAAACACAGGAAATATGAAGAGAAAATAAATTTCAGACGACGCAAAAACAAAATTATGCGCCCTACAAAAGCATTTAGAGACAAAGGTATTATTCTTGCTCTGTCAACCGCCGAAAATCTGCGAAAAATGTGCTGTACTTTCAATGCCCCAATTTTTTATGGAAGTACCTCCCGCCAGGTGGGAGTTGAGAGGGATCGATGAGACAGAAAAAGGATTAAAAATAATATGAATAGTTTGCCTTTGTGTCCTGTTGATGCAAGTAGACATGGACCGCCGGCTCCGTAAATCTTGTTCCCAGAGCCGCGTGTTTTTGGTCAGCGGTGACCGAACACAACGGAAACCAAAACGTTTGATTGTGCGTTTGTTAGGCTTAATGATTAAGTTTAATGACGGTTTTTAAAGGGGCTCAGTCACGGCATCTTGAGTTATTTTGAACATCGAAAAAATAACCGTTTAAATTGAAGGAAACCTGAAATAACACTTTATAAAGATAGAAAAACATCAAAGAGATAATAATAAACCATAAAGGAACAAGGATGGTTAAGGATGGAGAAGATTGACACGGATTGCAAACAACGAATTTGAAAAGTTTAGCTAAGCTTTTCAAACGTGACTGAGCCCCTTTAAAGTGTATATGACAGGGGTTTTTTATTTGCTCGATAACCGCGAGACCAAAAACAGGACACTGGGAATGATCGTAACGTCATTTCAGGACTTGAAGCTTTGCGGAAAACAGATTTCTCCGACATTTTCTTATTTTCTTATAAACAGTGCACTTTTGTGCCATTTTTTGGCGAGTTTAATAGCTCACAATAAGAAAATGACTGAGAAATCTGTTTTCCGCTAAGCTTGAAGTCCTGAAATGACGTCACAATCATTCCCAGTCTCCTGTTTTTGGTCTCGCGGTTTTGTACCCCAACGAATGTTTGTTTTGCTATTCTTATCAGTACATTGTGGAGATTTTATTGAGCAAATAAAATTATCTGTCATATACACTTTAACAAGTGTAAAACGTACCGCTGTGACTAATAAAAAACATTTTTTTTTCCAGAGGTCTTGATTTCATGTCGTCTCCTTAGCAGCCGGGTTTTTCTCCAAAGGAGGAGCGTTGCGTGACATCCCAAAAACGGCTGCGAAGAAGACTATATTTCTTTATGCTACACAAAATGATCAAGACTTCTGGGAATACAAAGGGAGCCGCGGCTCTAAAAGATATGCTGAGAAATGATGCAGAAAGGCTGCCAAGTATGGTTTATGAACGCTTTGCCCGTCTTTATTATATGCCTTGTGTTTGTGGCCGATATATAATAACAATTATTGGATATGAGGTTTTTGTGATATCCAGAATAATCAAGGTCGAGGTAAGGGTTATCAGCTGAAGCCGAAGGCTTAGGCTGATAACCCTTACCGAGACCTTGATTATTCTGAATATCACAGAAACTGAACCTAATAATTGTTTTATTATACGCGAAAAAAAGTCACGTTTCTGCTACTTTACTGACGGCAAGCAACACGAATCGCGCGAAGTTGACATGATCACTTGTAGAAATCATGCACTGCGGTCATATATGACATGATAACCCGTGACTTTGAGTGCCCTTGACATGATAATTGTTTAATCTGTATTTATGACGTCACTGGCGCTGATTTCGAAAATTCACTGTACGCTTTCGGCCAATCAGAAAAGAGTTTGAGAGTTCAATGTATATAATAATATTCGTTCACATTCACGAACGAAATATTCATTCAACATAGTTTCTTCGCACTACCTTTGCGCATCATTAGGTCCTAGCTCCTGTTCTATAATATACCGGGGGTATCCAAGAAATAAACAAGCTAATTTTCAACTTTATTTGGGCAGGAAAACCCCCTAAAATAAAACGAAACACCATAATTGGAGAAAAGAAAGACGGTGGTTTAAAATTGTGCGATTTTAAGATCATGGAAAAAACGCTCAAAATAGCTTGGGTCAACAGAATTCAAAATGACTCACAAGCCTCCTGGAAAATTATTCCTATTAAACCAGCTCTTACACAAACACGGTGGTCTTGCTTTCCTAACAAAATGCAACTTTGTAACAAGCAAGAAGTTTAGAGTCATACAATATTGCAACAAATGCAGGATTGAAACAATCAAACTTTTTAACGTGGGCAGGGATCCGAAGTGCAATTCCTGGCCACTTAAAATTTTTGGATGATAACTATGGCAAGCCAAGCATGACAAAAGTGGGTTGAGTTGAAAATCACCTAACGAGTCTCAGTGATCGATGTGTGAGAATGAGAAATCACTGTGCGAGATTGGAAAATCACTACGTGAGATTAGAAAATCACTGTATGAGAAATTAAAATTGCTATACGAGAATAAAAAGATGTCATGCGAGATCATAAGTACCAATCGAGAATGAAAAACTGCCATGCGAGATTGAAATTAACTGTTGAGAATGAAAAATCGTTGTGTGAGA